>OAMR01000284.1:1219047-1269328 GCA_900205405.1 Echinochloa crus-galli
GCGCGGTGGCGGCTCTCGGTCTGCAAAGCGGAATGCGGTATTTTTTATTGGAAATATAGTGTGCGTGTAAAGATAAAGATGGGAGGGAGCCGGAATGGTCGGTGTGTGTGCGTCAGATGCATCCGACGACCGAGTACAAGCATTACCGATCATATAAATAGCGTACACGATTTAAAGATGTCATGTATCATGGAGACTTGTCATCCTTATGTAAATCACAGGTCGATCTCGTGCATCACAGGGACTGATGGAGAATTTGTTCGTGCTTCGTCATGCAACAGTCAGGACCACAATCAAACGTCCGACGATAATGTAAGACTAATCAACTCATCCGTAAATAAACAGGGCATCTAGATACGGCATACTGTACTGTAGGCATCATATCTGCTAGATCTCTCAAGAGATGATTAGTTGCTGCAAACAACCTAGCTTGCCCGCTGCCTGCTTGCTTGCTCGGTCACTCTGCTCAATCGCTCGCCGCTGTCGTCGTCTCCCCACCTCACGTAACACGAAAACGACGAGCGAAGCTTCCTTAGCGACTAATTAATCTCGCACCAAATTCTCCATTAAATCCGATGCTAATCTCATATGCTCGTCCCACCAGTTCATTTCATCGTTGGCTTTGGCTCGTCCCGTTTGCACCACCGCGAAGTGCCAAGGAAAAGCATGGCCCGCGCCGGCGCAGCCGTCGCCCTCGCCTTCGCCGTCTGCTGCCTCCTGGTGGCCCCCGCGCCGGCGCGCCGCCCCGTAGACCTTCCGCCGGGGGCGCTCCACGCCGCCGTCGACCGCTCGGCGGCCGCCGAGCCGCTGCGGCCCAAGCCGGTGGAGGCTGCGGGCTGCGCCGACGCGGCCGAGCAGGGCACCGCGCTCGCCGTGCCCGAGGAGGACCCCGCCGGCGAGGAGCAGGAGGGGCCCCGGCAGCGGCCCTCCCTGCTCTGCCTCGTTTTCCGCTGCGGCGGCGAGCCGGCGGGTATGGGCAGCTCCGAGGAGCCGGCGGTGGCAGAGAAGGCGGGGGCGGAGGCGGGCGACGAGGTGCGGCCGTACGATACGGATTCGGACTCTGATTGCGACTCGGACTCCGACGACGAGGGCGAAGACGGCGGCGTCTTGGGGTGGCTCTGGAGGCTGGCGGATCGCTTCTGATCGATCATCCTCGTCGCCCATCATGCTCTGCGAGCAGATCATAGCAGCAGCAACACTCTTTGTACAAATTATTATATAGATGAAATAAATGATACATCTGTGTTGTTGTAACCGTATGAATGGATCAATCAAACTGCTGCTGTCACAATAGTTAAACTCATCTGGGAGGGTTGCAAGAGTTAAAGAACCTGTAGCAATTGTTAGCACTAAAAGATTTGTAGCTTATTATTCGAACCTACCGTACAGAGTCATACAACATGCTTCCCAGAAGGAGAGCGGAATGCAAAAATATGCGAGTCAAGTTCATAGGTTCTGCTTTTTATCCTACTATATAGGTATAGCCAGTGATACTAAGAGGATCGGACAACATATATGGTTGGCAAGAAAACAAGATATCTGTCAATACAGACTGAAACTGCAGAAACCTGGACAAGCAAGCGATTCTACTTATCCTCCAGCCCGATGTCATACTTGAAGCCGTTGGAATCCTCGTCAGAGGAGGTTAGGAACTCGGAGTCAGACTCATCGGAGTCAATCTCGATATCGTGATCATCTTTTGTATGAGCAAGCTTGAAACCGCTCATCTCGTTCCTCCCATCATCCTCGTTGATGAACTCTAGACCATATACAGCATCTCTATGCTTCACAACCAGCCAGCGAAGCAGCCTGTCCTCCTTGTTCAGATAGTGGAGTTCTTGAGTGAAGGAAGGTGGAACCATCATGGTCATTTGCATAAGCTGGCCCTGTAAATGGGACAGCACTCTTTAAGACACTGCACAAGAGCAGGTTCACTAAACGAATATGTGCTCAATAAAAGAAAATACATACACGTAGATACCACTTTTCACCATCTAGGCAATAGGTTCGAACAAAACTTGAAAATGGTTTAAGCTTCATCGTTAGCAGGTTTACTGCAAGCATTCAGTGTGCCTCTATCAGCTGCTCTAGCCATTCTACATTTATCTGCTCTGCTGTTCAGCAAATCCTTAGAAGAGGAATTGATAAATCAAGCAATGCAGGTAAAGTCACAGCAAAGTCTAAAGTTCACTCTAAGCAGCTACATATTTTTTTCTTTTTGCTAGTAAATCAGCTCACCACATAATGCTTCCATTAATCATGCATGAACAGAAACGCTAATAAATTATATTTACATGTCAATTCCACTTATTGGCACCGAATGATTCTTAGAAGAATTTGTTGCATTTTTTTCTTTTTACCACAAGTTATGCTCATAGGCAATCCTTTTGCAAATTAAGCATCCTTTGCAGAATCCAAAACACACTCAGGCCTGACACTCTAAAGTTATGACAGTGTAATTTTCCTCTCTAATCAAAACTAGCAAATTGGTTCCAGCCTTGATAGCACATATGTGTTTAAAGAGAATGGCCCAAGCGTGATAATCAAGGTTAACGGAGGAGAACTTTGGATATGGTCATGTGAGACCTTTGGATGCTTTTCTGAATTTCCTAAGACCTAGTTATTGCATGCAACAGTTAGTTTGTTTGCTTCCAATTGAAGCAGGTTCAAGGTCTTTGGTCTGAAAAGAGGCTTGCAGACTGAGAAGCATAGCTCTTAATGCAAAGTAAAAAAATCTAAACATGCTTGGAACTGAATTGTTTGTCATCTGCAATATTTGCACTTTGCACTTTGCACTACTGAGAAATACTCCTGTCCCACTAAGTAAAACATCTGAATAATTTAGCTTAATAAACCTTTTGCGATAAAGGTGTGGTCAAAGAATTCTACAAACAGAGTACCAAAACATGGAGTAGGCCACCCTTGATGAATGACAATCATTCCACACGTAATATGGATTCAGGAACATGTTTTCATTCAGGTAGTTCATGGTTCCATACAATATGTATAAGGGGAAAAAACTGTTGAGTTCTGTATTGTTATCTGAGGCACCACTCGCTATCAGGGTGATCATGTTTTTTGTCTACAGAACACTAGCTCCATGCAAAAGAACAATCACAACAACACTAATACCTTCGCTAAAAACATAATCCCAACGAAAATGCAAAAGCCAATGCCCTGAACAATCCTACAGTGGAATCTATTTGGGCATTTCATCGAACATGTCAAATGCACCATGCACCGCCAAATGTTATGTCGAAACCCCCGAACCTCGACCTGCTTAGTCATTTCGTCGAACACCATTCCTTCAAAGCATCTACCTAGCCGGACGGTGACGAATGAGAGAAGAGCCGAAGAGGATCGGATCGGAGTTAAAAAAAAAAGAGCGAATCGGGCGTGGTGGCGGACCTGGAAGTGGCGTCCGTCGAGCTTCTTGATGCCGTAGCCGAGGTGCACCTTGCCGAAGGACTTGACGTCGGTGACGACCCCGCTGCGCTGGTACGCGCGGCGCGCCACCCGCGCCACCAGCTCCGCCATGGCCTCCCTGGTGACCAGCGGCTTCGCCAGCAGCATGCAGTCGTACAGCGGCATCTCTCTCTCCCTCTCTATTCTCGGGTAGGGGGAAGCCGAAGTACTCTATCTCATCCCGCCCTATGCCACCCCGCGCCTGGCGCTCGCTCTGCCGCTGCCGCCGCCGCCGCCGCCGCTTGAGCTTGTTTCCGACGATCCGAACTGGGGGGGAACTGGGGACTGGGGAGGCGGGCGGTGAGGTCCCTTGGGGTTTTGCTAGTTGGGCCTGATTGGGCTGGAGATCTCCCGTCGACCTTCAAGGTCTTGCTGCGTAGGGCCTGATTTTCACCACACAACTGGATCAGCTGGGCATCCGGTATTCTGGATCGGCCTGCATCCGGCCTGGATCAACACACACATCGGCCTGCATCCGGTATCTCAAAAAATATATAGAGAGAGAGAGAGAGAGAGAATTACTAGATATATATACCACCTCCATATAAGGTTTAAGAGTCATTTTGAATAAAATTTTATTCAAACATCGAGAATATAAATTAAATAATTTTTAAGTCGTTGAGTTTAAAAATGTGAAAACCATATGAATATATTTGTCTTAAAAATATTTTTAGAAAAATATACATATACTATTTAAAAAATATATAAAAATAAGAAGTCAAAGTTATGTTTTAGATACCACGTCGTTGTTCAAAACGACATCTAAATCATGTATGAAGGGGGTACATTTGTAGTTAATGGACGCTAGGACTTTTCGATGGTTTCCATTGTTGCCTTGGGTTGGGGTCTTGGGCTATCTGGGTGTGTTTGTTTCAATATTTGTCAGCGTTCCTTTTGTGTCTCTCTTTCCGGAACAAACTATATAAGTATATATTATGTGCATATACTATATGTATATGAGCATACATACTGTGCCAAATCTTGGCGTGTATAGTCGTCAGCTGAACCTACTACGTGCGTGGTACGCTCATTCAGGTATGAGTAGGCCGCCGGGGAGGATCTAGACGGGATCGCTTTGGGACAGGAATGCGAAATGCACTAATCCAAAGCGAGAGACTGATGCATGGGTGACGCTAACCCAGAGCTAGGCTACACGTACGTGCAACAAAAAGGCGTCGCTTTCCCTTTTCCGGCGGCGATTTTGGGCCGGGGTCCGGCGGATGCGTTGGTGGCGGGCATATCTCCGGGCGGGCCCCACCGACCGGATCCGTCCACTCCTCCGACGAGTGACGGCCGTGGTGGCCACGCTCCCTCGCCGCCGCGCCGCCGCGTGTCGATCGCGCTCGCGCAAGCTGCTCCCGGCCGGCGAAGCGAGACGACTGTGCGGCGGGGCCAACTGCGCAGTGCGTGTATCGCTCTCTGCCGCCCCGCCTGTCACCCACCCACCCTTAGCTTGCAATTGCACTGTGTATGTATGGAGTGGTGGTCTCTCTAGCTTGTCAAACGACTGTCACCGTCTTCTTCGTCTAGCTCTCGGCCAATTATATGTATATGATTCGATAGCTGTCAGGTAGACGTACTGACAGCGCAAGATACACGAACGAACCAGCCATCGATCAGCTCCGTCCTAATCCGGCCGGGGCCGTGTGTAGACGAGACCACTACACGTTGTTTCGCCAGGCCGGCCGGGGGCGGCCCAGCTCTGCTGGCTGGCTGGCTGGCTGGCACACCATTAATTACGATGACGAGCTGAATGAGGCCGGGAGATGAACGCCAGACGGCGGCGCGGCGGCTTGCCGGAGCGGCAGCGCAGCGCGCGCGCAGCACGAAGGTATAGATATAATATAGTGGCTGCCGGCCGGGCAAGGAATTGAAGGTCCCGGTCGACGCGATCCCCACGTCGCGCTCCGGCGGATCGGATCGGAATCCCGGCCGGCCGTCGCCTAGCTAGCTAGCTGCCGCGGCCGGCCGGCCGGCCACAATTCTCTCGATCCACTATATACATGCCTGCTGCCCACGGCCTGGCACGGCACGCCGGGCCGCTAGCTAGCTTTCCCTATCCCTCCCCACGCGCACGCCTCGACGCCTCCCCACCGTGTTGCCGGGGGGAGAGGAGAGCGCGCGACGACGGCGACTCGCCGAGAGCCAACACTCACTACTGCTCTGGTGGGGGAGCGAGGAAAGGAACAAGCCCTGTCCCTGTCCCTGTCCGCCTCTTTTGCAAATGGCAGCAAGGCCCCTTGACGAGTCGCGCCCACACCACTGGCCGGACTGGATCCACTCCACTCTGCCCGGCCGGGCCGGCCGACGGGTAGATCTCCGGCGGCCGCTTCAGTGAGTTCACCGCGCCTCCGATCCGGTGGAAACGACTGCTAGCTCCTGCTGCTGTCCATGCATGACGACGTCCCAGCCGGCCAGCGCGTGTCTGTAGTAGTGCACAGCGCCACCCAGTCGTCACGGCACTCACTGCGCGCGCGTACACGTGATGAACCTCGCTCAGCCCGGGCCAGATGCGTGTGCCGGCCTTTGCTGTTGGCCGGACGATGACGGTGTACGTCCATCTGCGTCGTCGTTACTCTCGCTAGGGTTAATTAGTAGCTAGGTTGACTTTTAGAGGCTAGCTCAGCTCGCTGTCATCTGTGTCGCGCCCGGGAGCCACCATGATTGATTGATTGCTGCTTCCGGTTCCGGAGAGAACTTGCACACATTCAGGAACACACACACATGCATGGTACCTGATCATTTCATTACCGAAAAAAGTTAACTTGGTAGTTGGTAATAACACTTAGTCGTTTCGTTAATTTCTACCATGATGAACGTACTGAAGGGAAAGGGCCATGGATTGAAACTCGATCGATTCCGTTCGTTGGACCGTGGATTCAAAAATATTGTATTTTCAATCTTTTATTTAGGAGGAGGCGCGGCCGGGGCAGAAGAAAAAAAGGTCAAGCAGGAACATGATATGCCCCCTTCCCTGTTCCTTTTTAAATTGATTGACTACAGTAATATGTCTCAAGCCTCTCGTTTTCTCTCTCTTCACTACAGAAAATAAAATGTCTGGATATACATGATTCTCAGCAACTTGTGCAGTGGAGTGGCTCGTACTTTTTTTTTCCAATAATTGAAGCTGGCGAGAGGAGAGGTCATGTGACTATGTGAGTGCGTAGTAGCAGGACCACTAGCTCACTCAGCTCACGCCCAGGGCCAGGCATCTCTCTGTCGGTACTAGGTTTGTTGCCAAATTATTGCTGCTGATGGTTGTGATCTTTTGCGTGGCATCCATACTGTTCTGATTGAGAACTCTTTGCTTCAAGTTTAAGCCAACCCATTGCACGATCGCGGTCCTGAACAATAACACGCTTTAAATTTGAACCGTCAACTCGCCGTACTAAAAATAGCAGCTCCATCTTCGCTCCCTACCAAATACACATATATAAGCAGTACTAATATTCATTTCAATATTGATCATGTAGGGATGCAAGTGGATACCAATAGTATTTTCTGGATCAGTCACTCTAGTTCATTTTATCTTCTAAATTAATTACATGAGATATTATTCTAGTTCATTTTTTTTAAAATTTTGATCGACCCAAAAATAAAGATACTTGCATCCTTATCAATCACTTTGGTTCTGAGCTATCGGTATCTATATAACCTATATAATTGGTACCCACTAACAAGCATGGTTGGATTTCTCTCAACATGCAATCATTCCACGTCATCATCCACTATGCGCCATATCATTATCCACTATAAGCTATGTCATCATCCACTAGACCATATATTTATTCTTCAACCGATTTTCTGTGACCACATTTTTGTGTGTAGCAATTGCAAATTACAGGAGTAGAAATTACATGTATGATCAGTCATACTTTTATATATAATGTTTACTAAAGAACGTTGCAATGCAATCACTTTGATGTTTGTACTTTAACATTTCACTTTAGAATTTCGTTTAACAAATTCCTGCAGCAACGCGCGGGGCATCACCTAGTATATACGATGAAGCTCTTCACGCTAATTAAGGCCCTCGATCATTTCACTTCATCGATCTTCCCTTTTATTTTATTATTTTTTTAATAAACATGTCTTAGCACGTATTTCATGAAGAGGAAGAAGCAAATACAACAACACTTCTATGAGGGCAGAGTGTCAAAGAGGCAAGGCAGTACCGTTATAGATTATTACAAAATACTGTTGTCAAAGAGGCAAGTCAAATATATTTACAGCAACAATACTGACGTCTGGATGATGAAATCGTACGGTACATGTACATGAAAATATCCTCCATCTCGGACAGTTGTTCCCCTATTATCTGACGGCTGAGAGCAACCGATCGAAGAATTGACCTTGACCTGTGGCCCTGTGGCTTCCATGGTTATCCGGCCGGCCACCGCTAGCTACCCGGCCGTCTCCCCGAAAACGATGGAACGGGACGGCACAGGAGACGCTGTCGTGGCCGTGCCCGCAGTCACTCGCTACGTACGTATATAATACCAGCCGCCTGAGAATATTTCCGATCCGGTGGGCGCCGCGCCGCCGCCGGAAATGGCTGAGCTTGCTGCTGCAGCAGCTTTCGTGCCCGACGCCGGCGACGGCGAGAGTCCATGAGAAGGCATCAGCCATCAGCAGTGGCGGACCCAGCTTTTGAACATAGAGTGGTCGCTCCAAAAAAATTTCTTATACTATTCGATAAACCATTTACAATTCGATAAAACTATATTATAATTTAGTAAAATAACATCAAACCTTAATATAAATTGTTCAAATAAAATACAAATACCCCTTTTTACATAGAAAATATATATGTTGTATGTATGACGGACGGGCCACAGGGTGATCGATGGACCACCCAGACCACCCTGTGGATCCGCCCCTGGCCATCAGCCATCTCTTTCTGCTGGCTTCTCCAATGGCAGGAGGCAAACAGATCATCTGGGTCCATTCTGCGGCGGCTGATGCGGCTACAAACAAGCTCACACGGGGTTTGTCACGATCCCAGGAATTTTGTGTGCGCGAGAGTGTGTGACACTAATTAATAAGCTTTTATTTTGCAAAATTATTTTTTTGTCGCAGGCTCAGTCCATTCCGATAGCTCACAGCTAGCACAGTCACGCCCGTCTTGCATTGGTTGGCGACCACAAAAGTCGCCGAAAGGAGAAGTAGTATGTGAGATGCACGTGACGTGGCTTTCCGGCAGGCACGGCACCCTCTAGCTCGCATGTAGGCTTACATACATACTCATTGAGGAAAGTGAATAAGTGATGCATGCTCTCCAACCCCACGGCAGTTTTAAGTACGTATGAACTAATCATATAATACCTTAATAATCGTCATAACCTTCTGTATATTCACTATATAGCCACCTCCCTCTTTTATTATAACTCGCTTTAAAAAGTTAGTGCAAGGTTTCGATGGTTGTGAGGACATGTCGTGTTTGATTTTGTTTATGTGCATTGAGTAATGGAATTCTAGAATTTTAGTCATTTTTTGTTTGGTTATTAAGTTAGATCTCACTATTTAGTTATGGTCCGAGGCAAATGTTAAATTCCACAGTCTAGGTATCTTTTCATGCAAATATGTGTATATAACATAAAAATAAGACGATAAAGATTTAAAGTATTATTTTCTGGACTTATAACTCACTGATGTGTCCTGTCATAGTCTATGTGCATATATAATACTTGGATCAAAAGACAACATAGAAAAGATCAACCCAACACCATAATCGTTAAAGGAGAGTAAAACTTTAATTTGTATGGTGTGCTTTATGTAGCTAATTAGGTGCATGTATGAACACGTACGAGTATAATATATGTATGGTATTATAAGTATATACTTTGTGATTAATGTTTTCTATAAAAGGGAAGCTAAATCACTCCCCTTTTCACGGTAGAAGAAATTAATAAACACAATAAAAATAAGAAAATGCATTAGATTTTTCAGAAAATGTTTCATTAAAATATTTAAAATTTCACCATGGATTTGGTTGTTTAAGCTAAAAAGATGAATCAATTAGTTCGTGTTATTCAACTTATTATATATAAGTGTTAAAAAGACAATGGTAGAGGGAATCAAAAATCAGTTCTTTGTAAAGCTAAATCATTCCCTTTTTGATGTGTACATGGGTATCAACCGAACTTTACAAAGACCTCTACACATCAAAAGAATAACGAAAAAGCCTTTAAAGATCCCAGCTTGTATCGAGACGTATCGAGCAATCAAAAGGCACTCATGGTGTTGTAAAATAGTAATGTTTTCGGTTGTTCATTAAGCGTGTTGATTACTCAATTTGGAACACAAGCTTGCAAATATTTTCAGTTGTATTGCATCTGTTACAGATTATGCAAGTAATATGAGTATGTACATTTTTTTTACCACGATACACGATCATATAGGAGCATAAAGAAACCACAAGTGCAAATGCGCCCGATGCCGATAAGCAGCAGCCATTTGAGATTTCCTACTTGCCCTTCACCATCATCGAGCATCCACAGGCCTCTTGACTTCACTATCTGTTGTGCGAGCCGGAGCACCCAAAATCCAAACATAATCTATTTGTATTCCAATGTTGCAAATAGCGGGCTATAGAATTTAGCGGAGTACTTCTAAAAAAGCTATAGGGGATATAGCGCAGCTATAGCGGAAGCTATAACATTTAGCGGTATGTGAAAAACTATCAAAATTTAGCCCTAGATATTACCAATTTTATGATTTGCAGCTCATATTCCATAAATACATACAAACACTAGTGAATACATAAGGAAATGAGTTCCAATTCACAAGATATATCATAAATCATACCATGTTATTCATAAATCACAAGTATATAAGTTCATAAGTCAAACATAGCGGTGTTAGCGAAGCTAAGCTATTGAATTTAGCGGGGCTATTTCATGATATAGCGGAGTTAGCGTCATTAGCGGTAATATTTGCAATATCGTAGCGGCATGTGTCTCAAAAAGCTATAGCGGGCTATTTGCAACCTGGTTGTATTCAGATGAGTTCCAAGCTAGGATACTTACATGTTATGGATAGGGGTAAAATGGAGATCTCACATGGGCTGGAATGGGAAAAGAAAATAGAAAGGGAGTTGAATCGAGCAAATTGATAAAAAATATATAAACTGAAATAATTCGTGTTCTTCGTGTTGAATTCGGTAGGTATAAGCAAACTGAATGTTCCAATATAAAAAAAAGATAGGAACCCGAACACACTGAAATCTCTCGTGCCTGACTGCCCTGCTGACTCGCTGAGCGTTCACCCGTTCACCCCCTCCTCCCTCCCTCTTCGGCAGTTCGGCTCATCTCTCTTCCGCCCCGCCCCCTTCTCTCTCTCTCCCTCTCCCCCCTTATCTTCCTTCCTGGCGGCTTCGACTGGGCGAGCTGCAGCGCCGTTCGCCACGCCCTTTACCGGCGACGAGCATCCACCAGGTTTCGGACTAGCGTGGAGTTGGGGATCCATCCGGACCTGGCAATCTTAAGGTTTCTCTCCTTCCTTTCGTGGCGGCGGCGATTGGGAGAGCGGCGGCGGCGCCCTTCTTCGCGCAGCCCATTGCCGGCGGCGGCCTTCTTCGCCCGGCCCTTTGCCGCCGACAAGCCTGCACTAGGTATGCCCCTCTCTTCCCTTCCTGCTGTGCAAAACGGAGCACGCCAAACCCTTGTTTCGGATCGACCAACTTCGATTTTGTGTGCAAAAATATCGGGTCTGCGTGTGTACACCCATGTCCTATGCTGGGTCCGCCGCTGGGAAGTTCCAGTTACTACTGACTTCGATTTTTTTGCAAAATCATCTGGTGTACATGTGTACACCCATTTCCTACGCTGGGTCCGCCCCTGGCTTAGATTCTACAGCAATTTGTTAGTGGGATTCCTATTCTTCCTGGTCCCTCTTTGAAACCCTTGTAAGAATCCTGCCTTCAAAATTTGTACTTTGTCTAAAGAAGATTCTTACTCTAAAGGGTCAATCCTTCAAAATTTGTAGTGCTTTTGGTAATAAGCTCACATAAAGTTGGTACCTTTTCCCCCGATTGTACTAAATTATATGTATCTTATTGGGCTAAGGAAACCGGGGCCCTTCGTGTTTTTTAACATAGGTTTTGTTTGTTTTCTTACCTATCCAAAGTTCTTGGCAATTCCTTTGTTTTTTAATTGATGTTGAGCACAGCTAGTGCTAGTTTCGGACTGACAGAATAATTAAATGTAGTGATGCATTGCTGTCCATTAGCATAACATTTACTGTATTTTTTGAAACATCTAACTGATTTCAAGAGAATTATGATGCTGTGGTATGAATATACATTTTACTTTCATGAATTTGATGAAGTCATATGGTGGTTTTATGGTTATTTTCTCCCTGCTGAAGCATCACAGCATTTTACATGCAATCCAAGCATAACCATTATTATATTTTTCCTGTCAGGCTCCTAGGACTAGGCCTCTTCATATTGTAAGCTGCAATGAAGGAATCTCAGGTGAGTTTGCTCGCTATTGCCTTCTGTCCTTCATTCTTTAGAATAAGCATGATTGCTGGTTGATTTTATACAGCGTAAGTGCGTGCTTTTCCCCTTTAGCAGACTGCAAATGATGTACTATATGGAATTTATATTGCATGCTAAACAGTTAATATTCTTTAAGTTTTTTTTTCTTAATAGGATATTTCTATGGCTAGCTAGACCTAAACAGGAGCAAGCACACGAAATTTGTGATTAAATCTAAAGAAAATAGTATTGCACCGATGCTAATTGTGCTACCAAGCATGAGATTGTTGTCATTTCGTTTGAATGATTCATTCTTTCAGGCAATAAGTTCTGTTTTCCCCTTCCTGAACAATTTATTCTTAAATGCTGAGGCTTGCTGATATACTCATAATGGACTGGTGTTGCTTTCAAGATTGCCATTTACCCACTATTTTTTTTGTCTTCATTAGGCAGTTGAATTATGTTGCTTAAGGAATTTTTTCTACAGGATATTCAGAGTACGACAGAGTTGCAGTCATCAGCACAAGGTACTAATGAAGTGCAGAGTCAACAACCAAATCCAATGGCCACTGATGCTCCTGCAGGAGATTCTGGTTCCTTGTCAGTAGCCAGTAATGACAATAAGAAGGTTTCTCGTGAGGACATTGAACTTGTAAGCTTTCTACGTACTGAATGGCATCCCTCTACAATGACAGTTTCACGCTTTGGCCAACTAACTGAACTTAACATCCTGCTGTAGGTACAGAATTTGATAGAGCGCTGTCTACAGCTATACATGAACAAAGGAGAAGTTGTTAGGACTCTTTCTACTCGTGCAAGAATAGAACCTGGCTTCACTACCTTAGGTGGTGATCTCACATTGTATTAGTGATGATATTCATGTGTATTTATCTTTTATATTTCCTAGTTTTGTCCCCACAATGGGCTTCTGGTGGGACATTTACGTTAATCTAATTTTGTTTTCACATGATTAAGCATAGGATAGGGAGAATAATGTACCATTGCTTGAAGTATCAACCTTTCATCCTACTTAAACAACCATGCTCTTTCATGTTAATGGACAATTTTCTCAGTATAACTGCGCAGTTTCTCCTTGATTTGCCCTATTGAACGATGGTTATTGATATTTACTGGAAATGCGTAGTACAAATGAAAAATTTTGTATGCTTTCTGAGCTCAACTGTTATTGGTGTATTATTGTTATTATTAAGCATCTAGTTGTGCCCATTTGAGTTCTCATATTCTAGTGCTCATTTTGTTTAATGTTTTCTTTGTGTTCAGTATGGCAGAAACTCGAAGAAGAGAACTCTGAGTTCTTTAGGGCTTACTATATACGGTTGAAATTGAAAAGACAGATCATCTTGTTCAATCATTTATTGCAACACCAGTACAATTTAATGAAATTTCCAGCACCTCCAAGTGTTCCATTGGCTCCAATGCAAAATGGGATTCATCATATGCCAGGTAGTGTCCCTGTTTCTAAGTCTATCCCAGAAAAGTGGTTAAATTGTTAGGCTTTAGTTTAAGATTTACATTATTCTTGTGCTGCTTAGCTTTAATATCCTGCCTTTGACTTGAGGGGTGCACATTTTCTGTTAGATGATTTCCTTCTCTTTCTTGGTCTCACAATTGGTACAATGTTGGCTCAACGTCGGCAGTTGTAATGCTACTTTAATCTGTTATTTGAGGTTGTGTTATGTTTGTACTGTTGATAAACAAGCATTTACTGTCCAGCAACTGGTTGTTTTATATTAGTTAAATTCATGTTCATTTCAGATTAATACTTTTATCCCTGCTTAAATTAGCAGAATACTAATTTTACCCTATTTCATTGTGTAACCTGTGTTATTGAGATATAGATTCCCACACAAAAACACCTTGCATCTAGCAATTCTTCGTCATGGTTTAGCTACAGTCCAAGTGCAGCTTAACTTATTGACTACTTTACACATTAGAAAGGTACTCTTTTAAGAAAACCTGGTTCCTGTGCAGTCAGCAATTTACCAATGGGGTATCCAGTACTTCAACAGCCTATCATGCCTGCTCCTGGCCAGCCTCACATAGATCCAATGACCTGTGGTCTGTCCAGTGGTCATGTTGTGAATGGAATCCCTGCACCAGGTGGTTATCATCCAATTCGCATGAACTCTGGAAACGAGTAAGTATTACCATTATCTCAGTTTTGGGTTCCACAGTTATGGATTTTTCATCACAATTTGTGCCTATTTAGTCATTTTTATATGCTGGAATAATTAAAGCATGCCGTGCATTTACCATTTTACGCATGCTGGAATAGAAGGCGTGTACAGTTTCTAGCCTACTTTTAGAAGTGATATATTAGCTGTTTGCTTGTACTGCACAATCAAATTGCTACAGGACACATTTTAACTACACACAGTTTTCATCTTGAAGTATTGACAAGAGTTGCTATTCAATGGTCTGCTGACTTGACGACCACTTCCTTGTCAGGCTGATTGTCCTGTTTACTTATTTTGCTATCCCTGGTTTGGTGGGTTCTAAATAAATTAGGCATTATTTTCTTTTCTGGGACTACATTTGGCATCCCTAGTCTGGCTTTGTTTCCCAATGAACTTGTGGAAAATTATGTCTTCAGTTAGTTCTGTTTCCCCCCCTTTTAGGGCGTGGGTGTACTCTATTCACATTCTTGACTCCTCAAGTCTTCATGTTCCTGCAGCATGGTCGTGGACAATGGTGTGACTGAGGCACCACATGCTGGTGCCACTGTCAGTGCTATGTCATCTGAGATGGCTGTGAGTCCCTCATCAGCGGCGTCAAGCAACCATGCTCCTTTTACACCATCGGAGATACCAGGGATGGCCATGGATGTATCAGCCTTAGATTCAGCGTTTGGACCTGATGTAGGAAATGCTGGATCTCTGCAATTAGGACCAGATGGCTCGTCAAGAGATTCCATCAGATCCTTAGGACAGCTGTGGAATTTCAGCCTTTCCGATCTAACAGCAGATTTGACGAGCTTGGGAGGTAATGTTCTAGTTGAGAAATTTACCTTTATGTTTTGTTTTTTATTAACCTTCACTTCCATCATTGAATTACTGATTCTAAACTAAAAGATATACTCTAGTTTAACCAAATACTTGGTGCTACTGATTGGGATAAAGAAATGTAGTCAGTTGTGTGTGAAGAAATGAAGAAGGAAAACAGTGTACAGGCAAATGAAAATGCAATTACACATATGTTATTGGTAGAATCTTAAACCTAAACACCTAGTGTGCTGAATAACTCAGCAATGGTTTGTTCCAGAACATTGTAACCCAGTCGGTAGAAGATATTCTTTGTGTACTCGTGGCTTATCAATGAAATATCTGCTCCCTGACATCAGATTTGGAAGCGCTTGAGAACTACACCGGTACCCCTTTCCTGCCTTCAGATTCTGACATCTTACTTGATTCCCCGGACCAGGATGACATAGGTAATAACTGTAATTCTCCTTGGATGCATCTCATTCATCCGATAAGATGTAGCATCCTTACTGAACCAACAGTTTTTGACGTTTAATCATTTTTTTCCAGTTGAATATTTCGCGGATGCCATCAACGGATCTCAATCAGATGAAGAGAAACCATAGCGAGGCTAGTTTGATATCGTAGCCCCTGTTCAGGTTCAGGAAGGACTCTGCCATCTCTCATGTAGTGTGACTCTGCTGCAGCAAAAGCAATTCTAACTGTGTTCCCCCTGGGCAGATGGGGTCACTCTGTAATTGGCGCGTGCCCCTAGAGAATTTTGTAGCGGTTAAAATCCTAATTCTTTGGAATAAACAGTTGGGTTGGGTGTAGCCCCCGGCCAGATAAAAAAGTCGCTGGCTTCTAATATTAGATGGGTGGAAAGTTTACAGTCGGTGACTGTCAAACCTTACCTTAAAAGTTGTTAGGAGCTGTCGTCTTTGCTACAGAAGTAAACATTGGTAGTACAGGTTATATGAACTCTTTCCTTGCCTCCTGGCTGGGTTGCACAGCCTGCAGGCCGCATCTGCTCTGTACTTGCATACTTTAACGTCCACATTTTTTTTTTGTTTTTGGAAGTAAACTTTTGGCGAGGATCAAGAGACGACGAGATTTGTGTGTGCCACGAGCACGAGAGACGAGATTTGCGCTCGAGGGAGTTGGAGTTAGGCACTTAGGCCATGGCGCTTTGTGGTGGGTTGGTTGCTGAAAGTACGGTGGGAAGCAGACGAGACGAGACGACATGGAGGGACGAACTCAACAGATTGGTGCGTCCGTTTACGGCGGGCAGAAATCATGGGGGCGCTCGTGCTCGTGCTGGATGATGTTGCAGCCAAGCAGGAAAGCGGGCAGGGTCAAAGGCAAACAAACGGCCCGGGGCCCCGCCGGATTCACCGCGCCGGAACAAACGACTGCGGCTGCCCGTTTGGATTGCGTCGAAATCAGGGGGATTGTCTGCTCCGCCCGCGGCAGCAGCGTCAACGGCTCGGCTGCCGCTTCGCTTCGGTCACAGCACTGGAGTGTACTACTGGCAGTTACGTCCTGCGTCCGGCCCGTGAGGTCCAATTCCAGGCAATCAGCAGGAAGGAGCTCCAACTTCGGACAAGTCCCAACTCGATCACGATCAGCATTGATTTCGACCGAGTCCACTGTTGGAAATGCACGTTGTAAATTGTTTGGTCTCCACTGAGAGTGTGTGCTGTACGTCACGGGGTAGGGTATCTAGAGGAACCACGTACAACATCACTTCTCCTCCTGACCTTCTCCACCCAAGGTCACTAGATCATCAGACGATTTGTAGTGGTGCACAGAAGCCACTCGATCACTACCCCGGTGGCCAGGGGAAAAAAGAAAACTGTTTCTGCATTTTTATACTAGCACTACTACTACTACTACTTGTCGTCTAAAAGTATACGTAGAATATACAGTAGATTAACTCAAGTGTACCGGAACGGCGGAACGGAGAGTACGTGCGTGCAGGTGCAGGTAACGAGTCCGTCGCTGACGACCGGTTACGGCCGCGCCGGAAATCAGGCAGGCCTGCCTGCTTCCCAATTCCCGGGCGCTCGCGAGGACTTCTCCTCGACCAGTCAGTCAGTGCATGCCATTCTCAAGTCTCAAGTAGTCTGAACTGGGGATCGACGGGTCTTGTTTAATTCCTAAATTTGGGAGTTTGAGGTCTCTTTATAATCATTACGCCATTATAACATTTAGTTTGTATGTGCGAAAAACTGTCTAAAAATTAATTAATTAATTAATTAGGCTCAAAATGTCCGTCTCGCAGAGTATAACAAAACTGTGCAATTAGTTTTTGATTTCATCTACATTTAGTACTTCATACATGTTATGACATTTTGATGTGACGGGAAATCTTCTTTTTACGGCGCTGTTTAGTGTCCGGTCACATCATCCAACTTTTAAAAATTCTCTCTCCAAACTTCACTATTCACCTATCACATCAAATCTCTCTCCTCATGCATGGATTACTAAACGTAGGTAAATAAAAAAACTAGTTACATGGTTTTGATGTACACGACGAGACGAATCTTTTAAGCCTAGTTAGGTCATGGTAGGACAATGTCTACCACAAACAAACGAAAAGTGATACAGTGTCCGATGTGACTTTTTCACTTCACTTTTTACCTTTTTCCAGGAACTAAACACCCCCTACATAGTGAATTTGGGAGTTGATTTTTAACTAAACAAGGCCTTGTCACTTGCTCCCCTGATCACAGTAAGTATGTACTGTAGCTCGCCATTTGTGACACTTGTCAGCCCCCAACAAAAAAAAAGCATGTAGGACTGTAGGAGTACGTGCAATCTACGCAGGTGATCGAGCACGCAAACAGCTTTAAATTTTTTGTTTTTTCACCTCAATCACCAGGCGTGTACTGTCCCTCACGCGAGCTACCAGGGCCTTGTCCGCCGGGCCGTAAATACGGCTCGCTCGTCGTCAACCCAAAATCATCCCTGACTGCATGTTTCATCGGCCAGGAATCGCTGCAGGTAATTCGCAGCACGATTCTGGCACCACAACTACTGAACGAAAGCAATCGATCGGCCCCATTAATTATCCAGCCTCGCCACGTATACTCACTCTGTGGTGTACGCACACGCACACGACCCTGACGACCGGCACGGTGATTGCTTCAGAGTTTTTTTTTTTGTGTTTGTTCGGCTTGCAGTTGCATTGCAGGATGAGACATGAGAGGTAGCGAGCGACAAAAAAATGGACCAGATCTTCAGCGCTGCGTTTGCGCCCTATTTCCTCGGGCACGCCGGCCTTGGGACCAACCAAGTGCTGCCGATCGAGCGCCTACTGCCACCGGTCAAAGCTTATTTGCTTACGTCCAAGCGCTACGCACACAAGTTTCAGCAAGGAGCCTCGCACAAGAAACCAGCCGATGATGTGTGCGGCCATGTTACTCCTGCTGCTATCTTACTACTTCAGCACGCAGACGCTTCTATGCCTTGCTGGTTAAAGTTATCTGAAAAATGCAGTGCACTTGGCGAGACCCAAGGGAAGCAGGGACTTGAAAATGCAGCAGACTTGAATGCATCCAAACAAGATAGCTTCATTACATTACTTCCTTTGTACTCCTACGAGTAAAGCTTTTCTCCACTATCAAACCGATGTCAAGATCTAGACGTTCTCCAAGAGAAGTATCTGAATATCATCCAGTTCTGTCGTCTGAATCAACATATGAAAACACTCCTGCCGATCTACGTAGTAACCACGAGGTGCTATCGATCTACTGTATGCTAATATACACTGCTAGCTTGCACTCCTTCCTACTGTAGTACCCGACACCAGAAAACCAGAGCTGTTGGTTGGTTCGTCTTGGAGGCTTCAAAGAAATGAAGGCGCGCTGAAAATATGCAGGCATGTGTGTACCAACGCCCGTCGCTTTCTTTCGTCCACCCACCACGACAGATCAGCAGCCTAGCTCCGAAACGACCTCTGATTCTCTCTGCCAACTCGAAGCAGGAAAGCTTCATCAGTTTCTCAGAAATGGACTTGCCCAGATGGGAATGGCCACAGAACAAGCACATGCATGGCCACATGATTCTACTCCTCTGCAAAAAGCTACAGTACATGTTCAACCTAGACAGAGCGACAGACCCAGGCTTATTAACTGCCAGATGAACTGAAATATCATCCCACAGATGCAGCTACAGACACGGCAAGTCTAATTTCAGGAGACGAGGTCGCATTCCCTAACGTTCATGTGAGTTACCGTTACCGTTCTCATTTTCGAATGCCCTGGCTATCCTAACGGAGACGGTTGGGATAGAGTCCAGAGCGCTGTTTACGCCACAAAATAGCTGGCCATCAGATCGACGTGCGTTTCTCAGCGAATTAACACTGATCGATCTGCCAAGATTTTCAAAGGATCGCAAGAAACAGGCATGAAGATATGACAAGTAGGTTAGTCCAGGTCTAGTGCAAAGTTTCCTGAAAGAAAATACAGGCGCGCGGTGGTCAGCGTAGGCTTTCCTAGTTTCCTTGCGGCTGCATCATCTGCGTGCCTCGTCTCCGCCGTTCCTCCCTCCCTCCTGCCATGATTCCTGTGGCCTCTTCCTCTTCCCCGAGCGCTATAAAAACAGCCTCCTAAGCATCCTCGGCTTCCATCCACGGCGACACTGAGCACACCACTCGCCTCAGCTCGCTACCTCTCCCATCGCGGCGCACTGCGCCATCCCTTTCCTTCCTTCCTCGGCTAGTAGCTTCGGGGCCATCGGCCATGGCGCCCAGGCGGCGAAGCGGAGGAGCGCGCGGCGGAATGGCCGTCCTCGGGCTCGCCATGGTGCTCGCCGCGGCGGCGCAGGTGGCGCGCGTCGCCGGCGGCGGGCACGACTACGCCCAGGCGCTGAGCAAGAGCATCCTCTACTTCGAGGCGCAGCGCTCCGGCCGGCTCCCCGGCAGCCAGAGGATCGCCTGGCGCGGCAACTCCGGCCTGCAAGACGGCCAGGCCAACGGGGTAAGCTTCGCATGCCCGCTAATTACGCTCGCAGCAAGAAATGAATCAAACCTGACTGATCGATCGATCCCAACCTGCTCTTCTTGTTCTTGGATACGTACCATCTTTGCGTTTCGCTAATGTCCCGCATCAGTCTGGATTTGGAAATTAATTTCAGAAGCAGCATTATTAATTTACGCCGGCATGCATGCCGTTTAATTTTTCTCTTCTTGGATTAATTGGATCCCTGGGCTGCAGGTGGACCTGGTGGGCGGGTACTACGACGCCGGCGACAACGTCAAGTTCGGCCTGCCGATGGCGTTCACGGTGACGATGATGTCGTGGAGCGTGATCGAGTACGGCGAGCAGATGGCGGCGGCCGGCGAGCTCGGCCACGCCATGGACGCCGTCAAGTGGGGCACCGACTACTTCGTCAAGGCGCACCCGGAGCCCAACGTCCTGTACGGCGAGGTCGGTTGGTTGGTTCCTCGACACGACACACCCCGCCGGGGCGGCTGCACGCCATTGTCAACTCCTCTTATTAATCGCACAGGCTCTCTCTCTACTCGAGTGCCGCCGCATCTGCAATGCATGGCTGCATGCATATGCATGCATGCACATTGGACAAGTCGTTGGGTTTTACCGTTTTACTTTTACCATGTTAAACGCATGCGACGCTGTCATTTCTGGCCGCAGGTCGATTTACCGGCCGGAACGCACGCAGCAAAAGCGTTCAAATTAGAGTCTGGAAAGTGATTAGAGTTACTGAATGGTGAATTGTTGGGCGGGGGTTCTTTAATTTGGCATGCAGGTCGGCGACGGTGACTCGGACCACGGCTGCTGGCAGCGGCCGGAGGACATGACGACGAGCCGGCAGGCGTACAGGCTCGACCCCCAGCACCCCGGCTCCGAGCTCGCCGGCGAAACCGCCGCAGCAATGGCGGCGGCGTCGCTCGTCTTCCGCCGCTCCGACCCCGGCTACGCCAACAAACTCCTCCAGCACGCCAAGCAGGTACGTACTACGCCGATTAGAAACCTCTTTAATTTTCACCTGGCAATGATATATAATATCTTTCTCAAGATTGAACGCGATCGAAATGTTCATCGCTTATCTAATTTGGTGATGCTTGCAGCTGTTTGATTTCGCCGACACGTACCGGGGCCGCTACGACAGCAGCATCAGCGTCGCGCGCAACTACTATGCCTCATCCAGCGGATACGGGGTAATTAAGTTCATCTCGCCATGAACAAATCCATATCATACGTGCAATTAATCCTTGATCATGACCTCACACAATCTGTACGTTCTGATCATGGCGTGTCGTGGCGCATGCAGGACGAGCTGCTGTGGGCGGCGGCGTGGCTGCACAAGGCTACCGGCGACCAGCATTACCTGGACTACCTGGCCAACAACGCCGACGCGCTGGGCGGCACGGGCTGGTCCGTCAACGAGTTCGGGTGGGACGTCAAGTACCCCGGCGTGCAGGTCCTCGCCGCCATGGCGCTCCTCCGCGGCGGCGGCGCGCACGCCGCCGTGCTCCGGCGGTACAAGCAGAAGGCCGACCTCTTCGCGTGCTCCTGCCTCGGCAAGGCCGGCGCCAACAACGTCCGGCGGACCCCCGGCGGCATGGTCCACCACCAGAGCTGGAACAACGTCCAGTTCGTCACCAGCGCGTCGTTCCTGCTGGCGGCGTACGGGGACCACCTCGCCGCGGCGGGGCAGGCGGCGCAGTGCCCGGCGGCGGCGGCGGCGCAGCCCCCGGAGCTCCTCGCGTTCGCCAAGTCCCAGGTGGACTACGTCCTGGGCAGCAACCCGAGGGCGACGAGCTACATGGTCGGCTATGGCGCGACGTACCCGCGGCAGGCGCACCACCGCGGCGCGTCCATCGTCTCCGTCAAGGTGAACCCCTCCTTCGTGAGCTGCCAGCAAGGGTACAGTAGCTGGTATCACCGCCGGGGGAGCAACCCGAACCTGCTCGTCGGCGCCACCGTCGGCGGCCCCGACGAGTACGACAACTTCGCCGACGAGAGGGAGAATTACGAGCAGACGGAGGCCACCACCTACAACAACGCGCCGCTGATGGGCGTGCTAGCTCGGCTCGCCGCCGGTCATGGCGGCCACCGGTTCGCCGCCGCAACATCCATCAAGAGCGACAACAACCAGACGACGCTTGCAGCTGCTGAAGCTGAGCACGAGTCGCCGCCGATCGAGATCGAGCAGAACGCGACGGCGTCGTGGACGGAGAGGGGCAGGACGTACCACCGGTACGCGGTGACGGTGACCAACAGGTCCAGAAAGACTGTCCACGAGCTCCACATCGGCATCTCCAAGCTCTACGGCAAGGTGTGGGGCGTCGACAAGGCGCGCTACGGCTACGTGTTCCCGAGCTGGCTGACGGCGCTGCCGGCCGGCAAGAGTGCCGCGTTCGTGTACATCCAGGACGCGCCTCCGGCGGACGTCTGGGTCACCGGATACAAGCTCCTCTAGAACGGCCGCCGCCTGGAGTCCAGCCCTGTGTGAGACTTATTATCAAGTACTAATGTGTGTGTGTGTGGAATTGAAGGAGTGAAATTAAGGTTGCAAGAGGGGCAAAGAGTGATGGGGCTAGTAACAATCTCGGTCATCCTCATTGTCACTTCAAGCTAAGCAATCTATTACTAGTAACTAGTGATTGAAATAGTGGATGAGTGATATGGGTGAGCCATGCATTGGCTACAATTACAACATGTTGGAAACTATACATTTGAGATTCCAAATAGATTGCTCAAAGTTTTTTTTTTGTTGCAAAATATACATTTGGAATTATACAGCAAAGGAGCGCAAGAGACGTCGAAGACTATTCTAACTCAACAGCAAAGGAGCGCAACTGCAACTGCAAGCTTAGCTTGCAACAACAAAAAAGTGGCCTCTCTGATATTTCTCTTGGTGCAGAGGGCCACCATGAAAAACTAGCTAGTCGCTCACCACCAGTCACCACCACGTCGCATGCTGAAGTGCTGGTACGCCATTTCCTTGCCGTTGCCTCACATAGTATTCGATAAGCAATCTACTACTAGTAACTAGTGATTGAAACAGTGGATGAATGATATGGGTGAGCCATTGAATTGGCTACAATTACAACATGTTGGAAACTATACATTTGAGATTCCAAATAGATTGCTCAAAGTTTTTTTTTTGTTGCAAAATATACATTTGGAATTATACAGCAAAGGAGCGCAAGAGACGTCGAAGACTATTCTAACTCAACAGCAAAGGAGCGCAACTGCAACTGCAAGCTTAGCTTGCAACAACAAAAAAGTGGCCTCTCTGATATTTCTCTTGGTGCAGAGGGCCACCATGAAAAACTAGCTAGTCGCTCACCACCAGTCACCACCACGTCGCATGCTGAAGTGCTGGTACGCCATTTCCTTGCCGTTGCCTCACATAGTATTCGAACACCGCAACCCCATCCAATCTAGCACAGCACGATACAGATTCCACGCTGGAGCTGAGTGTCCACACCGGTAGCTAGATCCATGTCAATCGACTGGCCGGCATGGGGCACATCGCCGGCGCTGTACCTGTCGTACGGCATGGCCTCGCTCCAGGGGCGGAGCTAGAGCGAAATGGAGGGGGGTGCGGTGCTTCACAGCAACTACTACCTATGTTCCAAAATATAGGTCGTTTGACTTTTTCTACCTCAAGTTTGACCGCTTGTCTTATACGAAAAATTGTGGAAATATAGTCAAATTTAAGCACTTTTTTTAAAAAATATGATAATCTGTACAAAATTTTAATTAAGACGACCGGTCAAACTTAGAGTCAAAGAAATCAAACGGACTATAATTTGAAACGGAGGGAGTACAACATATGTACCATATTTAAGGAGTATAGTATAAATAATACCGTAACTAGCAAGTTTTTAACATCACTAGCTGAATTGTAGAACAGTAATGGATTAGCAATATGATAGTCTTACCCTTTAGCAAAGTAGACAAATATAATATTTGTAACGGTATTGTAGCCAATTTTTAGGAACAAAAGACAATCGACGTTGGCAAAATAGACAATACAACCTCGATCAATACGAATATACGATCAGCAGTCTAAATCAAGGGAAACAAAAGGAAAACAAATAAGTCAATTTTCAGCAAAGAAACCATAGAATCATTATAAATATATGCACTTTTATCATTCCTATTCACATCATTTTCTTCCATTGTACTCCTACGAGTAAAGCTTTTCTCCACTATCAAACCGATGTCAAGATCTAGACGTTCTCCAAGAGAAGTATCTGAATATCATCCAGTTCTGTCGTCTGAATCAACATATGAAAACACTCCTGCCGATCTACGTAGTAACCACGAGGTGCTATCGATCTACTGTATGCTAATATACACTGCTAGCTTGCACTCCTTCCTACTGTAGTACCCGACACCAGAAAACCAGAGCTGTTGGTTGGTTCGTCTTGGAGGCTTCAAAGAAATGAAGGCGCGCTGAAAATATGCAGGCATGTGTGTACCAACGCCCGTCGCTTTCTTTCGTCCACCCACCACGACAGATCAGCAGCCTAGCTCCGAAACGACCTCTGATTCTCTCTGCCAACTCGAAGCAGGAAAGCTTCATCAGGTTTCACCCGGGCAGATGGGGTCACTCTGTAATTGGCGCGTGCCCCTAGAGAATTTTGTAGCGGTTAAAATCCTAATTCTTTGGAATAAACAGTTGGGTTGGGTGTAGCCCCCGGCCAGATAAAAAAGGTAAAGCTTTTCTCTTGTCATTCACATGTCTATCACTCTGTCTGCACTTCATCCAATGCATGCATGCGTGCCTTGTCTTGCCGAAATTCCACTGAAAAATTATTCGTATCACGTCAAAATATCGGCTCATATATCACATCAAAATATCACATCAAATATCGGCTCATATATATCGGCACATTTATAGAGTATTAATGGAAGACAAACATTTGAGCTCAATTAATTAATATTTGAATATTTATTCACCAATACAAATAAAATACTACATTGTCGTATTTATGGCGTTTTTCCAAAGTTTAGATGTTCAAACTTTGAAAATAAACAAGAGCAAGGGCTTAGTTGTCAAAATTTGTCCCAAATTCTACTATGCAAAAATAAAGATTTACATCACATTAAAATGCCGACACATACATGGAATTATAAATAGAGATGAAATCAAAAACTAATTACACGGTTCTTTACAAGACGATTATTTTAAACCTAATTAATCAATGTTTGGATAATTATTTATAAATACAAATAAAATGTTACAATGACTCTACAATGAAAAATGCCAACTTTGGCTTCCCCAAGTTGGTAAGGCCCGGCCCAACGGCTACCGTAGAACTCAGATCTCTTTTCATTATTTTGGGCTATATATTTCAAATGACTCGTGGCAGAATTTAATAGTTTGTTTCTGATTTTCTTTTTCTATAGCCGTACATGGTGTACCCAAGGCTGTGTTTCTTTGGAAGTTGAAGAAAATTTCCAGCTCTTTTGACCAATAATTAAGGGGATTAAATAAAGTCAGTTTACAAAAGAGTAAAATACACCGGCGGTCCTTATACTTGTCCCAGGTGCCATCTAGGTCCCCAAACTCTGAAAATGCATATTTGGGTCCCTGAACTTATTAAACTGTGTCATCTAGGTCTAAAGTTCCAATAATACCCCTATGCATGATGACATGGCTGCCAATTAAGCATGAAATTTTATATTATTTCTCTAACTAAATCGATTATTTCCATCACAATAATTAAATAACTTTATTTGATTGTACCATATCGATAATTATAGCAGTTTTGACAAAAATCATGATGTCCGAGTGCAATTTAGATGCCCCATAGGGATCAAAATAATCGGGATAATGGTTGAAGGTTGTTGCATTGCTTTTTCTGGGCTAACTTTTTTTTTTGTCACGAGGAGCTGCAGCTTGCCTGTGGGTGCAAAGATTTTTGTTAGGGGGTGCATGTATGATAAAAAATTAGAACCAATAACTGATTTCCAATTTTTCTGTGGGTGCGGCTGCACCCACGGGTGCCAACGTGGCTCCGCCCCTGCCTCGCTCAAGGGCCGGCGCCCGGCGCTGACCGACGCGGTGGCGGCCGCGCCGTCGTTCACGGCGCTGTCGCCGCCCATGGGCCTGGACTACTTCGCCGTGTTCGACGGCGGCCAGCTCGGCGCGGCCGTCGCGCAGCGCCTGCGCGCGCGGCTGGCCGCCGTCACTACCAGAATCATGCACATCGGCACCGGGTGGGAAAGCCCTTTAGCACCGGGTTTCCCACCCGGTGACAATCTTCCGGTGCCCCTTTAGCACCGGGTCAAATAACCGGTGCTAAAGGTGGGGGCACTAGCCAGTATTTTACTCTTTACAAAATTATCTTCACAATATTGAACTATTTCGCGAGATCTATCTAATGAGGTCTTTGACCGCACGATTAGAAGATGGTTATGTAGCATTACTGTAGCTAAACATGGATTAATTAGGCTCATTAGATTCGTCGTGCAAATCACACTCATCCCTAAAAAGGTTTTACAAATATACTTCATTTAATACTCCATGCATGAAAGATTCTCTTTGAAAAAAAATTGGAGAAGGAAAGAAACATGACCTAGCTGACGTTGGCATGCCACCTAAAGTCAGGGATTTGATGGGGTCAAAAACAACAGTTCCGGGGCTGAATTGGCTCTTTTGATAGTTCAAGGGCTAAAACGAGCCTCCTCTGAGCATACTTTAGAGACCAAAATGGCTATTAAGCCTTTGTTTGATAAGAAGAAGAAAGAAAAGGCTGGAGAATTCTTTTTAGTTTGACAAACCAGCTCACAAATTGTATGTACCTACGTTCCCAGCAGGCAAAGAGGGCAGTGGAGAAGGAGAAGATGGCGATCCCGGAGGAGCCCGAGGTGGTGGCGGTGGAGCGCAATGCCCGTGACAATTTCCTGATGCTGGCGAGCGGCGGGCTCTGGGGCGCCGTGACGCCGGCGGCGGCGTGCGCCCTTGTCCGGCGGAGGCTGGTGAAGTCCCCGAGGATTGCCAGGCCGGGGCAGCCGCCGCCGCTGGACGGCAGGGGCTCGCCAACTGTGCTCGCCAAGGAGGTGGCGGAGCACGCGGTGCGCGCGGGCAGCCAGGACAACGTCAGCGTCGTCCTCGTCATGTTCAGGGACTTCTGGGGCGCACGGACACGGACGGCGTGGCAGGGCAATAAGTAGTAACGAGTGACTGGTTCGTTCGTTCGGTCCTGTGGCCTGAAACTTACTGGTACACTGTTGTTATGGATTTGGGAACGAGTTAGCTTATGATGTGGACATTTGAACTTTTGGAAGCTGATGGTGAGATTGCTGTTCCTTTAGGCTAATTTCTGTCAACTGTCGGTCGCGACAGCCGTCGAGCTCGCTGCCTCGCGACGGCCAGCCGGATCGAAGATCGCAGACGCAGTTCCGCCGGGAAGCGCGCCTCGCCGCACGGAGAGATCCTTCCCGCCGCCAGCGCTGCGGCTCGCTCAGCGCGCCATCGAGGAACACGGTCGGATCCTCTGACCGCGCTGAGCGGGGACGGGGGATGAGTAGAGCGAGGAAGACGAAGAGGGGTCTCTTTGTGATTTCCGGGCTAATCTCGGCCGCACAAGTCGGATCGAGCGGTAGATAGGGGCCTAGGGGTGGATGGTATTCCATTTACCGTTCACGGTCGACCCCTGGGGTCGTTGCCTCGACGGACAACCGCCGTGTTCCGGCCGTTTCTCGCCCACCCGCCTCTCGCCTTCCGCGTTCCGGCGCTGGGTCGTGTTCCCGAAGATCATCTTCGTCTTCGCGTGGTGCGATTCGATTCCGGCGGCGGCATGGGCCTCTCGCCGCGGCGCTTGTGCGTGTGTTTGCAGTGCTGAGCCCCTGAACAATGCGTCCATCGTCTCCGTCAAGGTGAACCCGTCCTTCGTGAGCTGCCAGCAAGGGTACTGCAGCTGGTATCACCGCCGGGGGAGCAACCCGAACCTGCTCGTCGGCGCCACCGTCGGGGGGCCCGACGAGTACGATAACTTCACCAACGAGAGGGAGAATTACGAGCAGACGGAGGCGACCACCTACAACAACGCGCCGCTAATGGGCGTGCTAGCTCGGCTCGCCGCTGGCCATGGCGCCTTTTGGTCTTGAGATTACAACACGTTCCAAAACCAGCAGTACAAGAGTGACAAAGTTGACTTAATGAAATTCGCAATGACCTTTTCAGAATTCCAAGAGTCATCCCCCTCAAAAGGGGTGCTAGGACCTCCTTTTATAAGGGGTTACAAGCCTATTAAAATACACATTTGCCCTTTCACCCGGGCCTACCCTCATTCTAATACAAGAGTTGACCAGTTCATTTACACCAGGGATAAAACGGTACTTGTACAACACGACGTAGACAATTTGACTTTTGCTTCTAACTAACAGGTCAGAACCTACTTTACATTCCATCTCAGCTATAGCACCTGTAACGCATGACTCTACTCATCGCTACAATATGCGAAGGTGTTGAGTGGATAAAGCGCTTCCTGGCAGATTCCCCCAGACCTTCGCTGATTCAGGTCTTCCTCATCCCGGAGTCAAAACGCTGTTTGGACCTTGCCTTCTGAAAGACTCTACCTTCGCAGCATATTGGAATGCCGTGTTTTACTATTTCCCAAGTCGAAGGTTGCCTCGAGCTCGTCCTCTCGTCCCGGATCTCGTGGTTACCTTCGATCGTTATTTCGTGAACCCTATCCTGCAGAACCATTGCTCTTGTTGGTGCTGTGACCTTGCCGGAGGCGAGACTTTTCAAGAGTTTGACCCTGTCAATGCTATGCCCTGCTGCTTCCCGACTCGAAGGTCATCTTGAACTCATCATTATGCTCCAAGACTCGTGACTTCCTTTGATCGTTGTTTCGTGCATTCTATCCTATAAAATCTTCATCTTGGATGGTGCCGTGACACCTGTCGGAGGCGAGGCCTTTATGAAATTCGACCCCTAACAACGCCCATGGCGGCGGCCACCAGTTCGCCGCCGCCGCAACATCCATCAAGAGCGACAACCAGACGACGTTTGCAGTTGCTGAAGCTGAGCATGAGTCGCCAGTGATCGAGATCGAGCAGAACGCGACGGCGTCGTGGACGGAGAGGGGCAGGACGTACCACCGGTACGCGGTGATGGTGACCAACAGGTCCAGAAAGACTATGCACGAGCTCCACATCGGCATCGCCAAGCTCTACGGCAAGGTGTGGGGCGTTGACAAGGCACGCTACGGCTACGTGTTCCCGAGCTGGCTGCAGTCGCTGCCGGCCGGCAAGAGCGCCGCGTTCGTGTACATCCAGGACGCGCCGCCGGCGGACGTCTGGGTCACCGGATACAAGCTCCTCTAGAACGGCCGGCACCCGGAGGTCTCTCTCTCTCTCTCTCTCCCTCTCTCCCTCCCTCTCTCCCTCCCTCCCTCTCTCTCTGTGTGTGTGTATGTGTGTGTGTGTGGGGTGTGGAAGGAGTGAAATTAAGGTTGCAAGAGGGGCAAAGAGTGATGGGGCTAGTAACAATCTCGGTCATCCTCATTGTCACTTCAAGCTAAGCAATCTATTACTAGTAGCTATGATTGAAATAGTGGATGAATGATGGCAACGTATCCTATGGAAACCAACTTCGTATGCAAACTATGAAAACTTCCATCACAATCGCTGGATCTCCATCCGAAGGTCAGACAGAGAGATGGAAAACATTATCACATAAACCCTCCCACCATTAGCTTTGTTAATCACAATTTTATAAAAACCCCTTCAAACCAAGTCTAAAATGGAGGCTATGATTGAAATAGTGGATGAATGATGGCAACGTATCCTATGGAAACCAACTTCGTATGCAAACTATGAAAACTTCCATCACAATCGCTGGATCTCCATCTGAAGGCCAGATAGACAGGTGGAAAACTTTAGCACTTAAACCCTCCCACCATTAATTTTGCTAATTATAATTTTCCTAAAAACCCCCTCCAAACTAAGCCTGGAACGGAGGGATCCTTTTAGATTTCTAGTCATTTACTTTCTATTAAAAGACATATTTTGATACACTAGAATCCATAGAATCCATTTGTGGATTCTTGGACATTGATTAGCCATTTGTGGATTCTTGGACATTGATTAGTTGCCTGGCTTTGCTTCCTGATTGTTATAAATAGAAGTGTGCAATGACATGCTGATGTGCATAAGTGGTGTGCGAGCATAGAAGCAATACTTGTTCCAAGTAACAACAATCCATACATGTGAGTGATATCTATATATGAAAGTAGACCTTCACCTTTTGGTATTTTCTTTAGTCTTTGTGTTTACATCCCAGCAAGTCTGGGGTGAAGATGATTGTTACCATGAGAAATATCTAGTCATAAGCAAGTGCATGGGCACAATAAAAATTGCTACCCCCTATGTCCCTCCAAGCCAATCTTGCATCCACGTCGTGGAACAATCTGACATGGAATGCGTATGTCGTGTCATATTACCTAGAGAGGAGCTCAAAATAAGCCTTATGAAGACTCTTCGGCTTGCTTATGAGTGCAACAAGCCGATTCCTATTGGAAGATGATGAGGACATCACCACGTTGGAGGACATACACGAGTCGACTTGTTTCCACGCTACAAGTCGTCGCCACGTCGGGCAACAACTTCGGTTCGGATTCAGCCGACAAGCCTACAGTCAAACTGAACATTCTCCCTCATACGGTGTCCAATCATGGTGTTCTTGGATGCGTTGGAACCGTGACGACGAGACTCTTCTTTTGGTTCTGGTCTTAGCTCTAGAAGATTCGTGGATCATGCTGTGTGACCACGAAAAGTTGCTGCTACACCTGTTTTGGGCCTTTTCAGGCTTTGTATCGTGTCGGGCCTTCGGCCATGTCGTGGTGCTAAAATTGCGGGGTTCGAGTCGCTGACTTGAAGCCGGATCAGTGTGTTGCGCTCCGCCCAAAATGACTTATCCTTCACCTGACGGAAGATCGGGCCATCCCGTCCCCATCACTCCCAATGGACTTGGAGTACGGGTCTCCGAGGCTCAAGGCCTACCAAGAAGAGCAAAACCAGCGGAACCGCGAGAATTCGCTGGATGAGGTGGACGAGGCTCGGGACGTGGCACTGCTTCACTCGGCACGCTACCAGCAATCGCTCCGGCGGTATCAAGCTCAAAAGGTGCGGCGTCGAGACCTCCACGAAGGGGACCTAGTGCTAAGGTTGCGCCAAGATAATCGAGAACGCCACAAGCTCACTCCACCATGGGAAGGACCATTCATCATCGCCATGGTCCTCAAGCCCGGCACTTACAAGCTGGCAAACGAGAAGGGCGAGATCTTCCCAATGCCTGGAACATCCAACAGCTACGTCGCTTCTACCCTTAAATTCTCCGTATTCCTTGTAAAAAATTCATGTCCTTAATAACAATGGTGAGAAGTTTGCGAAAAACATGGAAACATTGTTACGAACAGCATGAACAAGGAGGACTTGGTCCTATCCTTGACCTAGTCTCGATAGAGCCAAGTCCCCCTCGGGGGCTACAGCGGGTTTACCCCCCTAATCGTCCCACTTTTTTCGAAAATTGTGCTAAAACTTGGAACACTTAGAGAGAAAACTGCATGGCACGAGCTAACTAAAGCCGGAGCCGGTTGAGCCGTGAGACCGCCTACGCCCTCGAAGGGATACGGCATCTCCCTCTCCACTCCACGCCTTAATTACTCGTAGATTCGAAATACCCAGCCAAAATCTCTCCAAGTCAAGAAAAGCACAATAGAATAGTCAAACAAATTCGAAACACACAATAGAAATTCAAACATAGTTTATGTACAGAGCCAGTCTCCTAAAAACTAAGATACATCTGGATCTCTACACCTGAGCCTTTCAGGCATCACCTTCCCGTGGGGGCACGACGGCGGCGTCAAGACCTCTTGGGGCGGCGGCCTCGCGGCGACAGTCGAAGGAACCGACGCGAGGGCCCCAAGACCGTCGTCGCCACGGCGCACCGAAGCGATGGTCTCCTCGAGGGACGCCACGGCGTCGGCCTCATGGTCAACCTCGACCTCAGGGGCGGCCACTGCCTCGGGCTCGGTGTCGGCACAGGCTCCTTCATCCTCATCCTCGCCAGGAAAGAGCTCGCGCCTGAACTTGGCGGCGAGCGCTGTGGCGGCATCCTCGGCACTTTCGTCGGCCTCGTCGAGGGCGTCAAGGGCGGCGTCGTCATCCAGGTCCTCGTCGATAAAATAGCCGCGCGCCACCACCGCAAGGTCGATGATATAGTAGGTCGACACCACGCCAAGTTCCTTCTTCACGCCAAGGTGAAGAGCACTCTCGAGGCACTCCGCCACGCAGCCTCTCAAAGACCTCAGGCGGTTGGGCAGTGTCGACCCCGACGGGATGTCGACGCTCTGGATGTCCCGGCACGCGGCGTCGGCGGCGTCCCTCAGAGTCTCGAGCTCACCCTGAGGCTCGGAGCAGGCGGCCTGAACGGCTGCCACCTTGTCCGCCTTTTCGGCCTCGGCCTTCCGCAGCCCTTGACAAGGATCGAGCACGTCAAAACAAACTCCAACACAGAAACAACCAAGACAGCTAGGAAAATGTAGAACCATACCATCTACCAAGGTCATGGCCTCGGCAAGCGCCGTGCGTTCCTGCTGGAGCAAGTTCTCCGCGGTGGCCAGCGCACCCTCCTTCTCCTGGAGCGAGCGGCCCAGTTGTTCGGCTTCCTGGGCCTTCTGCTCTGCCTGGGCTGTTGCCTCCGCGAGCCGGGACTGCGCGGCCTCGCGTGCCTTGCGCTCCTGCTCGAGCAGCGTCCGCTCCGCCACGAGCGCCTCGCGCTCCTGCTGGAGTTGGCCCCGTGCCTCCAGCAGCTTGGCCTCGGCCTCCTTGCGCGCCTTGCGCTCGAGCTCCAGCGCCGCGGCCAATGCCTGGGCCCCTTGCTCCGCCGCACCCTTCTCGGCGTCGCGTTCCCGCTCCGCGCGAGCCTTGGCGCCCTCGTGAGGGCGGGCGGCCGCCTCCGTCTCCCTCACCCGCGCGGTGAGTTGGGTCACCTCGGTGCCCAGGTCCAGGTTCGCCTGGCGATACCGATAGAGATCGGCGCACAAGTCCGTGATGCACGCGGTCTTGTCTACCACCTCCTTCCGTAGGAGCTGCACGAAGAACCATCAGGGATAAGGCACGAACTGAAAGCGGTGAAAAAATTACCGGGCAGCATGGATAAGCGTGGGGTTACCTCGAAAAGCTCCAGCGCCTGCCGGGAATGGAGATCGGCGGCGGCGGCGATGGACCGCTCCAGGTCCATCCCGACCCGTTCGGCTTTATCTTTACCAGAGGGATGACTTGATGTGTCCCCATTCGACAATACCTGCAAATGTTAGCATCAAATCACTGTTTCCTCATTCTTTCATTGATTCATTTTGGTGCAACATACTCCAAAGATGCACAAGTAATAGGGTATGATTCAATTAGAAAGCTCAAGTATTGGATTACCTGTCTTCTTGTTTGAGGTACTTTGCTCAAACTATCTAGCCCAGAAAGAGACTAACATGTGGGCCGGGATTAGTAAAAGATATCGTTCGGAAAGGAAAGCTTGTCTTCAAGGGCGTTCGGCAAAGGCATTCTGCGGTCGGGAGTCCGTCGCCGATTCGGCAAGGAGCTGCTCTATGGAAAGCATTCGGGAACGCGTGATGACGTGGATTGAATACAAGGAAAGAGCCGATTGATAAAGAATGCGAGATGAATACGGCATTTTGACGTATTTCTTTGGAAATAAACGTTTTGTAATCGTAGTCGATTAGGAATCGTGTCAAGACCAGGGTATAAATATGAACCCATGGTGATTGTAATAGGGGTCGAACAATCATACAACAAACCGGCCTTGTGCCACCTTTTCGAGTCCTTTAGTCGTGTCGTCGAGTTCTTCGAGGGGAATCATCGATCCGTCGACCTCCGTAAGTACCGGCAACCTTGTATCATGTCTAGTATCATGCGGTGGATTTAGATTATGATGCAAGTAGTCTTGTTACCGTGCTTAGTATCATGCGGTGGATTTAAGCGTGGTTCAAGAAGGTTCCTCTGTTAGGTCATAAGCCATGCGGTGGGCTAAGATCTAGTATGGACCAAGTTATCGGCTCTATTAGATTTTGGCAAGGTCTAGTAGATTCATTAAGTTACCCTGTGTTGTCTGGGTTTTACTTTATGTTTAATTCATACAACACTCTTTTTGCCCAATCTAGATCGGTTAGGTTCGGTCTCGACTCGTTGCAAGGCATGATCACGTTCTCTCTACATAGCCGAATCCGAGTCGATCTAGATTGCCACGTGTCGCGGGTTCAAGCCTGTTGATTGTGCATGGATCTTGACAGAGCCGGGTATCATGCGGTAGATGCAGGTTTTTGGGTCGTTTTAGAACTAATCATCCGGTGGATTAGAGCTCGAGATCGATCTGATAGGTCCATCATCGTTGACAGAGCTTGTTCCTTCTTCGCGGAACCCGAATCGGCTGTCTAGCCGTATTCGGCAGTACCTTAACGAGTGAAACGTGTTCGCGAGTTTGCTTTAGACAATGCATGCTTTTAGCCTTTCATGATTAGATTGTATCATGCGGTGGATTGATCTAATTTTGGTTGGTGGCGTGGTTTCAAACAAGTCGTATCATGCGGTGGATTAACTTGTTTGTTATTACGCTTGACGGGTGCTGCTTTCGGCCTATGCATTCTTGTTTACTTTGGATTCACGATCACGACTCACCCTTTTATTTATTTTTCACATTATATTTGTACTCGATAATCGGTCATGGATATGTGCTGCTTTGCTTTGTGTAGTTAAAGACCGATCTATCGTCACGATGACGTCATGCGGTCGGCAATGCGATCTTTCTTACGTGCTTTTGCCGAATACGTACCGAATGCATGGATTATTGATAGATAGCTCGCCCGTAGCTATATATCGATCAAGACTGGCTTTGCGAGCCGTACAAATGGAACTGTCTGGTATCAAGCCGGCACGTTCCAGGTTTTTATCTAAACGTTTTCTTCCTTTGTTAGTTTTCAGGGAAAACTGACTGGCACGCCTCCGGAATTCGAAAGCCAGGGCCACGTGTGAAGCCAGCTGATTCGGCTTGCTGTGTGCTTGGCGCGAACTGCATATTTTGCGTCAACACACCTTTTGGCACGCCCGGTGGGACACTCAAGTTTTGAAGATGCCTGAATTAAAAGAATTGTTGGATGTCACTCTTGAAGAACTGACTGAAGAGCAACAACAGATGGTGAAAGCTGCTGTAGAGCAGTTCACTAAAAAGTGCTTGCTGTCTTTCGGCAAAAACAGGAGTGGTGCACCTTTTCTCAAGACAGAACTGCCAAGAGTCTTGCTGCCTGGACAGTCAGACATGAGCTCAGATGAAGAAAGAGAGCATTTTTCTTGCTTATTGTACAAGGCTCTGGGAGAAACAATGACCAATCACAATACTGCATTCTTGAACAGTTTTCGATTGATAATGATCAGTATTTTTGGTCAGAGCGTGGATAAAACTTTTGAGCGGGAATATGGGCCACCTGGTGGACCAACGTACTTCGGTCCACACACGACAACTCAAAAGCCGCATGGAAAAGACAATGTTGGAGAAACTGGAGCTTCTGGGACAAAAGATGCGAATGGTCGCCCAATTCAGCAAGATCCTCAGCAAGCAGTGCCAAAACCTCGCACATTTGGTGAAGCGGCATTCGGTACTACAGGGAATCCACCTGCTTCTGCTTATAAAATATCTCCTTTGAAAAACAGGCTGCAAAGGGATATGTATGGGAATGGATATTCAGAATTCATGGATTATAATGCTATTGATGCTCTACCCAATCCTGGATATCATGGTGCTGCAGGAATGCCTACTGGAAGGCCAGAGAATCAAGATACCAATGTTGATATCATGGTACAAAAAATGACCGATGTATTGCAAAATCAGTTCGGTCTGAAGCCTAAAAATCAGGGATACATGTACTCATCGCCTTTCCCAGAATGGTATCAAAGGGTGTCATTGCCTAACAGAGTTAAAGTGCCTACAGAATTTACTAAATTTTCAGGACAGGATGACACTAGTACTGTGGAGCATATAGCACGGTATTTGATGCAACTTGGTGAGGCTTCAGCAGATGAGGCTTTCAGAATAAGATACTTCCCATTGTCATTAACAGGTCCAGCTTTCAGATGGTTTGCTTCATTACCTGCTCAGTCAATTTGCACTTGGAAGGACCTAGAAAAGAAATTCCATGCTCATTACTACACTGGCAGCACTGAGAAGAAATTGGTTGATTTGACTAGCATGAGGCAAAGATTTAATGAAACACCGACAGAATTCCTCAGAAGATTCAGGGAGACAAAGAACATGTGCTTTTCTTTAAATATTCCAGATGATCAGTTGGCTAGTATGGCTGTGACTGGGATGCTACCTGCAATTCGTGAAAAGCTGTTCGGTATAGAGTTTGAAGATCTGAGTCAGTTGTCAAAGAAATTGACATTGATGAGTAACCAAGCATATGGCCTCAAGAAAGATGGTAGATTTGCCAAACAAAATGATGTAGCCGACATTTACAACCAATTCCTCGAGAGAGCAGATCAAGGGGATGAATATGAGGATAATGAAGAAGTGGCTGCAGCAGAAAAATGTATGGGGCAAAGAGCCGATTACTGTGAATCAAAAGTGGGTCAAGCAGACTAAAGGTGCTTATGATTTTGATGTAACCAAAGCAGACAAATTGTTTGATTTCATTCTGGCGGTGGTGAACTGTGTCCGACTACTTGAGTGGCTCAGTAGAGGTCGTGTAGATGTGCCGAAAACTACCCAGCGCCCAGCCCCCGAGCATGCGAGGGACATGGCCTGGTTCTCTTGGAACGCGCCGGGTCATAGTGCGGCGCCCAGCCCCCGAGCGTGCGAGGGACTTGGCCTGGTTCTCTTGGAACGCGCCGAGTTGTAGTACGGCGCCCAGCCCCCGAGCATGCGAGGGACTTGGCCTGGTTCTCTTGGAACGCGCCGAGTCCTAGTGCAGCGCCCACCCCCCGAGCATTCGAGGGACTTGGCCTGGTTCTCTTGGAACGCGCCGAGTCGTAGTCCGGCGCCCAGCCCCCGAGCTTGCGAGGGACTTGGCCTGGTTCTCTTGGAACGCGCCGAGTCGTAGTCCGGCGCCCAGCCCTCGAGCTTGCGAGGGACTTGGCTTGGTTCTCTTGGAACGCGCCGAGTCGTAGTCCGGCGCCCAGCCCCCGAGCTTGCGAGGGACTTGGCCTGGTTCTCTTGGAACGCGCCGAGTCGTAGTCCGGCGCCCAGCCCTCGAGCTTGCGAGGGACTTGGCTTGGTTCTCTTGGAACGCGCCGAGTCGTAGTCCGGCGCCCAGCCCTCGAGCTTGCGAGGGACTTGGCTTGGTTCTCTTGGAACGCGCCGAGTCGTAGTCCGGCGCCCAGCCCTCGAGCTTGCGAGGGACTTGGCTTGGTTCTCTTGGAACGCGCCGAGTCGTAGTCCGGCGCCCAGCCCTCGAGCTTGCGAGGGACTTGGCTTGGTTCTCTTGGAACGCGCCGAGTCGTAGTCCGGCGCCCAGCCCTCGAGCTTGCGAGGGACTTGGCTTGGTCCTCTTGGAACGCGCCGAGTTGGTGTACGGCGCCCAGCCCTCGAGCTTGCGAGGGACTTGGCTTGGTTCTCTTGGAACGCGCCGAGTCGTAGTCCGGCGCCCAGCCCTCGAGCTTGCGAGGGACTTGGCTTGGTTCTCTTGGAACGCGCCGAGTCGTAGTCCGGCGCCCAGCCCTCGAGCTTGCGAGGGACTTGGCTTGGTTCTCTTGGAACGCGCCGAGTCGTAGTCCGGCGCCCAGCCCTCGAGCTTGCGAGGGACTTGGCTTGGTTCTCTTGGAACGCGCCGAGTCGTAGTCCGGCGCCCAGCCCTCGAGCTTGCGAGGGACTTGGCTTGGTTCTCTTGGAACGCGCCGAGTCGTAGTCCGGCGCCCAGCCCTCGAGCTTGCGAGGGACTTGGCTTGGTTCTCTTGGAACGCGCCGAGTCGTAGTCCGGCGCCCAGCCCTCGAGCTTGCGAGGGACTTGGCTTGGTTCTCTTGGAACGCGCCGAGTCGTAGTCCGGCGCCCAGCCCTCGAGCTTGCGAGGGACTTGGCTTGGTTCTCTTGGAACGCGCCGAGTCGTAGTCCGGCGCCCAGCCCTCGAGCTTGCGAGGGACTTGGCTTGGTTCTCTTGGAACGCGCCGAGTCGTAGTCCGGCGCCCAGCCCCCGAGCTTGCGAGGGACTTGGCCTGGTTCTCTTGGAACGCGCCGAGTCGTAGTCCGGCGCCCAGCCCTCGAGCTTGCGAGGGACTTGGCTTGGTTCTCTTGGAACGCGCCGAGTCGTAGTCCGGCGCCCAGCCCTCGAGCTTGCGAGGGACTTGGCTTGGTTCTCTTGGAACGCGCCGAGTCGTAGTCCGGCGCCCAGCCCTCGAGCTTGCGAGGGACTTGGCTTGGTTCTCTTGGAACGCGCCGAGTCGTAGTCCGGCGCCCAGCCCTCGAGCTTGCGAGGGACTTGGCTTGGTTCTCTTGGAACGCGCCGAGTCGTAGTCCGGCGCCCAGCCCTCGAGCTTGCGAGGGACTTGGCTTGGTTCTCTTGGAACGCGCCGAGTCGTAGTCCGGCGCCCAGCCCTCGAGCTTGCGAGGGACTTGGCTTGGTTCTCTTGGAACGCGCCGAGTCGTAGTCCGGCGCCCAGCCCTCGAGCTTGCGAGGGACTTGGCTTGGTTCTCTTGGAACGCGCCGAGTCGTAGTCCGGCGCCCAGCCCTCGAGCTTGCGAGGGACTTGGCTTGGTTCTCTTGGAACGCGCCGAGTCGTAGTCCGGCGCCCAGCCCTCGAGCTTGCGAGGGACTTGGCTTGGTTCTCTTGGAACGCGCCGAGTCGTAGTCCGGCGCCCAGCCCTCGAGCTTGCGAGGGACTTGGCTTGGTTCTCTTGGAACGCGCCGAGTCGTAGTCCGGCGCCCAGCCCTCGAGCTTGCGAGGGACTTGGCTTGGTTCTCTTGGAACGCGCCGAGTCGTAGTCCGGCGCCCAGCCCTCGAGCTTGCGAGGGACTTGGCTTGGTTCTCTTGGAACGCGCCGAGTCGTAGTCCGGCGCCCAGCCCTCGAGCTTGCGAGGGACTTGGCTTGGTTCTCTTGGAACGCGCCGAGTCGTAGTCCGGCGCCCAGCCCTCGAGCTTGCGAGGGACTTGGCTTGGTTCTCTTGGAACGCGCCGAGTCGTAGTCCGGCGCCCAGCCCCCGAGCTTGCGAGGGACTTGGCCTGGTTCTCTTGGAACGCGCCGAGTCGTAGTCCGGCGCCCAGCCCTCGAGCTTGCGAGGGACTTGGCTTGGTTCTCTTGGAACGCGCCGAGTCGTAGTCCGGCGCCCAGCCCTCGAGCTTGCGAGGGACTTGGCTTGGTTCTCTTGGAACGCGCCGAGTCGTAGTCCGGCGCCCAGCCCTCGAGCTTGCGAGGGACTTGGCTTGGTTCTCTTGGAACGCGCCGAGTCGTAGTCCGGCGCCCAGCCCTCGAGCTTGCGAGGGACTTGGCTTGGTTCTCTTGGAACGCGCCGAGTCGTAGTCCGGCGCCCAGCCCTCGAGCTTGCGAGGGACTTGGCTTGGTTCTCTTGGAACGCGCCGAGTCGTAGTCCGGCGCCCAGCCCTCGAGCTTGCGAGGGACTTGGCTTGGTTCTCTTGGAACGCGCCGAGTCGTAGTCCGGCGCCCAGCCCTCGAGCTTGCGAGGGACTTGGCTTGGTTCTCTTGGAACGCGCCGAGTCGTAGTCCGGCGCCCAGCCCTCGAGCTTGCGAGGGACTTGGCTTGGTTCTCTTGGAACGCGCCGAGTCGTAGTCCGGCGCCCAGCCCTCGAGCTTGCGAGGGACTTGGCTTGGTTCTCTTGGAACGCGCCGAGTCGTAGTCCGGCGCCCAGCCCTCGAGCTTGCGAGGGACTTGGCTTGGTTCTCTTGGAACGCGCCGAGTCGTAGTCCGGCGCCCAGCCCTCGAGCTTGCGAGGGACTTGGCTTGGTTCTCTTGGAACGCGCCGAGTCGTAGTCCGGCGCCCAGCCCTCGAGCTTGCGAGGGACTTGGCTTGGTTCTCTTGGAACGCGCCGAGTCGTAGTCCGGCGCCCAGCCCTCGAGCTTGCGAGGGACTTGGCTTGGTTCTCTTGGAACGCGCCGAGTCGTAGTCCGGCGCCCAGCCCTCGAGCTTGCGAGGGACTTGGCTTGGTTCTCTTGGAACGCGCCGAGTCGTAGTCCGGCGCCCAGCCCCCGAGCTTGCGAGGGACTTGGCCTGGTTCTCTTGGAACGCGCCGAGTCGTAGTCCGGCGCCCAGCCCTCGAGCTTGCGAGGGACTTGGCTTGGTTCTCTTGGAACGCGCCGAGTCGTAGTCCGGCGCCCAGCCCTCGAGCTTGCGAGGGACTTGGCTTGGTTCTCTTGGAACGCGCCGAGTCGTAGTCCGGCGCCCAGCCCTCGAGCTTGCGAGGGACTTGGCTTGGTTCTCTTGGAACGCGCCGAGTCGTAGTCCGGCGCCCAGCCCTCGAGCTTGCGAGGGACTTGGCTTGGTTCTCTTGGAACGCGCCGAGTCGTAGTCCGGCGCCCAGCCCTCGAGCTTGCGAGGGACTTGGCTTGGTTCTCTTGGAACGCGCCGAGTCGTAGTCCGGCGCCCAGCCCTCGAGCTTGCGAGGGACTTGGCTTGGTTCTCTTGGAACGCGCCGAGTCGTAGTCCGGCGCCCAGCCCTCGAGCTTGCGAGGGACTTGGCTTGGTTCTCTTGGAACGCGCCGAGTCGTAGTCCGGCGCCCAGCCCTCGAGCTTGCGAGGGACTTGGCTTGGTTCTCTTGGAACGCGCCGAGTCGTAGTCCGGCGCCCAGCCCTCGAGCTTGCGAGGGACTTGGCTTGGTTCTCTTGGAACGCGCCGAGTCGTAGTCCGGCGCCCAGCCCTCGAGCTTGCGAGGGACTTGGCTTGGTTCTCTTGGAACGCGCCGAGTCGTAGTCCGGCGCCCAGCCCTCGAGCTTGCGAGGGACTTGGCTTGGTTCTCTTGGAACGCGCCGAGTCGTAGTCCGGCGCCCAGCCCTCGAGCTTGCGAGGGACTTGGCTTGGTTCTCTTGGAACGCGCCGAGTCGTAGTCCGGCGCCCAGCCCTCGAGCTTGCGAGGGACTTGGCTTGGTTCTCTTGGAACGCGCCGAGTCGTAGTCCGGCGCCCAGCCCTCGAGCTTGCGAGGGACTTGGCTTGGTTCTCTTGGAACGCGCCGAGTCGTAGTCCGGCGCCCAGCCCCCGAGCTTGCGAGGGACTTGGCCTGGTTCTCTTGGAACGCGCCGAGTCGTAGTCCGGCGCCCAGCCCTCGAGCTTGCGAGGGACTTGGCTTGGTTCTCTTGGAACGCGCCGAGTCGTAGTCCGGCGCCCAGCCCTCGAGGCCGGGAGTTCGGAGTAGTCGCGGCCGGTGTGCGTCGACATGGCGACGAGACCCATATGAATGCAAAAGTGATATCTTGAGGAATTACTATGAAGAATGCAAAGAAATATTGAAGAGCTTTCGGTCAGTAATTCTACAACACATTCCTAGAGGGGATAATGGAGAGGCAAATAGATTGGCCCAAAGTGCATCAGGTTATAAAGAGCTTCGAGAAGTTTTTGCTAGTGATGTATATGCATTCGGGAGTAATCTGGCAGAAGGTGATTGGAGAAAAGAGATTGCCGATTATCTGGAGAATCCGTCCCGAAAGGTTTCTAGAAAGCTCAGGTATAAAGCTTTAAAGTTTGTTCTTCTTGATGATAATTTGTATTATAAATCCCTGGATGGAGTGCTGTTACATTGCTTAAATCATGAAGAAGCAAAAAGGCTGATGGGTGAAGTACATGATGGGTTGTGTGGAGCACATCAATCGGCCTACCGAATGAAGTGGGTTATTAGAAGAACTGGATATTACTGGCCGACAATGTTGGAAGATTGTTTTGAATATTATAAAGGATGTCAAGACTGTCAGAAATTTGGAAATATTCAGAGAGTTCCGGCATCGGTTTTGAATCCCATTGTCAAGCCATGGCCATTCAGAGGATGGGGAATAGATTTGATTGGCCAAATAAATCCTCCATCTAGCAAGGGGCATAAGTTTGTGCTTTTGGCAACCGATTATTTTACCAAGTGGGTTGAGGCAATTCCATTAAAGAAGGTGACGTCGGAGAATATGGTTGAATTTGTTAAAGAACACATCATTTACAGATTTGGGATTCCTCAAACAATCACCACAGATCAAGGGGCTCAATTTACATCTTCAGAGTTCAGAGATTTTGCTGAAAGTATGGGCATCAAATTGTTGAATTCTTCTCCTTATTATGCCCAAGCTAATGGTCAGGCAGAGGCTTCTAACAAGATTATGATTAAAATTATACAGAAGAAGATTGATCAGAAGCCAAGAAAGTGGCATTCGGTATTAAATGAGGCTTTATGGGCTTACCGAATGGCTCCACATGGGGCTACACAGACGTCTCCTTATGAATTGGTATATGGACATCATGCTATCTTGCCATGGGAGATACAATTAGACTCAAGGAGAATAAAGTTGCAAAAGGATTTAAGTTCTAAAGATTATAATGATTTAATGATGGACGAATTAGAAGATTTGCATATGATTCGTCTCAGGGCCTTGGAAAATGTTGAGAAAAATAAAATGCGAGTTGCTAAATATTACAACAAGAAGGTGAAAGTCAAGCAATTTGCAGAAGGAGATTTGGTTTGGAAAGCAATATTGCCGATTGGAACTAAATACAGTGCATTCGGTAAGTGGTCTCCGAATTGGGAAGGTCCTTTCAGAGTGGTCAGATGCGTGCCTGGAAATGCATATGTCCTGAAAACTTTGCTAGGAGAAGAGTTTACTGCTGCTATCAATGGGAGATACTTGAAGAAATATTATCCTAGTGTTGAGGTTGATCGCTGATTGAAATATCTGATTAAGACACAATGGAAATAGCCGGCATTCGGGAAGGAGCCGCCTTCAGAACAAATGCCAACAGAAGGAAAATGGCCAATACTAGGATGTATTGCCCTTAGTACAAATATTTTGCATCATGAGTTTGATCAAGTTATCACAAAAAAGACTGCAAAAGATAAGTTTTATTGCCGAAATTCCATAATCCCTAGTACAAACTAATGGAACAACCTGTTCAGAACAGACTGGGGATGAATGGAATCGGCAATAGCGGCGCCATGAGCATCAAGGCGATCTATGGAGGCCTCAATATCGCCGATCTCCTCCGGATTGCCATTGGCAAAGCCAGGCGGTAGCCTGGAATAGTCAGTGCCAGTGTGCGTCGACATGGCGACTAGACCTGCGGCAGTGCCCAGACGGACGCCGTGTAAGGCCACCTCATCGATACGGCCTGCCACTGCACCGAGGCGAGCTTCTGGCGTGTCCCCAGGAGCATTCACCTTGTTTGCCAAAGACTCAACCAATGTCTTCAGCTGATCGAGTTCGGCGTCGCGAGCTGTAGGATTACGTCTCATCACGATTCATCTTTAGCTTTGCAACTTCTTCCTCAATCAGAAGCATTATCTTCACCAAGAAATCTTCCAGCTTCTCCTCAGCAAGATACACAGAATCCTCCCATTGAGCCTGAAAGGCTTCCTTCCTCCATTCGGGAAGTCAGGAACGAGGTAAACAAAATCATTCAACTTTCTCTACCCTTTTTCTCAGCGGATTATTACTAATTCGGCAAGACCCCTTTTTTTTTAGGAGAAATCCATCTCATCATCCAGCTATTCTTTTGCTGTGGACGACTTGGTTGCCGAACAAGGGGAAGAAACATCTTCTGGCCAAACTCTGTCAGAAGAAAATCAAACAAAGCTGAAAGATATCCTTGCTTTGCTGCACAAGAGTATCCAAGATCAAGTCAAAGATGCTGATCTCTTAAGGGATGTACTGGAATCCATTGACCAAGAACTTCCTGATGATATCAAAACTTCTTTGGAACCAGTTTCTCATTTGGATCAACAATACGCTGCAGTAAAGCAGGCTCTAAAAAACCAATCTTCTCAACCAGTTCTGGAACAGAGGAGATCCACAGCCAAACAATCTGTGAAAGACCTGCATACTCAAGCTCAGAACAGCAAGGAATTACTGACCAAATTGGAATCTGAACTTGAAAAGAAGAAGGTCAGAAAAGCTGCACTTGAAGCCGAATTGAGAGATCTATCGGCCGAAATTGAAGCTGATGAGAAGAAGATAGTTGAGCTTCCCAAATTAACAGAGAAGATGCGAAAGGAAGCTTCAGCAGCTCTGAACGAAGAAAAACAACTCAAGGCAAAGCTTGCTGCTCTGGCTAAAACCCAAGAAGCTGACAAAAACTTATTAGAGAGCATTAGCAATATGATATCAGATGCTAAAAATGTGATCTCAAAGTACTTGGGCTTGTAATTGTAACAAACAGTCGATAGCCGAATGCTTTATCAATCCTGCAATCTTGCCATCTCTTATCTCCCTTTTTTTTTATTGTGGACAACTCATTCGGCAAAGCTGGCTATAACAGTGTCAGACCCGAAAACGCTTCAAACACGACATAGCCGAATCTCATTCAGTCAAAACCGAATACGACTCGGCAAGAATCCCAAACGACATGGAAATCGATCAGTTGGGAAATCCTTTCCACCTTCCGAACTCTTTGGGATATGCACCACAATCTTCGGCCACGATCTCTTTGTTAGTTCCATAAATAAGAACCTTGAGCGCTCCTAATCTTTTATCAAATCCTCCGTCTTCCAAGCTTTCTGCTAGCCTGAGCCCCCTCTTCTTCGAGCACAGTAATCTCCAGAAAACCCCAATGACCAACAACACGGAAGACGCCCGGCGTCGACGAAGCTGAAGGGAGCCGCGCCGGTGCTCGTCGGAGGTGATGACTGTCTGCCTCTCCTTATCCTTTCCTCCAGATTTTGCCTTATTCCCAACTTTCTTTGTGTTTTCAGGCGCATCCAATGGAACCCCGTTACTGCCTTGACCGCGGCTCCGGCTGCAGCGGGTGACTCTTCGGAGTCATCTAGCCGATCCCCCAGACCCAACTGGGAAGGAGAGCTTTCCAAGATTGGATCCATTGAAGATTGTTCTGCAGTTAACAAAGAATGAGTGCCGATGATAGGACCAAGGCCACGTAATGCAGCAGCCTTCCTGGTAACTGCTCTTGTTCGCCGCCCCGTCGAGCCTGCTGGTGTTATCCTAGTTGTATTGACCACCATCGAAGAGATAGACCTCTCTTTCCTTTTGACAGGTAGCGTAACAGGAGATTCGGCTTCTTCAGCGTTAATCTTCTTTCTTTTGAATGGAAAAACTTTTGACCTCACATCTTGTATATTGTGATCAGCTCTGGAATCATGTGTGTCATAAAGTTAGGAAACAGAGGAAGAGATACAAGCTAAAAAGGAAACTTGCATCTGCTAGAAATTTCACCTAACTCAGAAAAGCGGCATGATCAAGAAATAAAAGTTCTTTTGGTCGAATGGCCAATAGAAACATTCAACAGAGTTTCAAAAGACAAGCATTTGTTTGATCTAATAACACATAGTGAAGTCTCACCAATCGGAACATATACCATACTGTGACCGAATGGTTGGGAAGAAGCCCTGAAAACAAAGCGTGAAAGTGGTGCAACAATAGCTATGTTTTGGTATTAGTAGAGCTCAAAAGTTTGTCAGACAACTATGAGAAACAAAACAATGCCGGATAAGAATGAACACCAGGGGTCAACCACAAAATGCATATCTAGCAGGGGACTCACAGGAATTGTTATTTAAAAGAGCTTCATGGTAAAATGTGCATTTTCGCATGAATCTCAGAGGATTCAAGACAGGGGATAGCTACTATTCAGTATTCACTGGAGTGCAGCAATTCCTAAAGGCCGCACTAAATTCACAGGAGCAACACAGCTATGTTCAAGCTTATCCAGAAAGCGACATGAATGCTTCAAACTGTTTATAGTTTTGTAATCTAAGTCAGTCTGTTACTATCTGTACTTCAGAACGACTATCTATTACGATGATTTTGTGATGAAGTTTTTGTTGTGGCATCTTGTTATCCAATGGAAATATATGCTAATAACAGTATGAAATCCAGGAAATTGGCTGTGAAGTCAAAGTAGTGCTGATAATGTATTTTGGAAGTAATGTTCTTACATTTAGCAAAGCAAACCATTTGTAGTACAAGTGTACAACTAAAATTTAGATTCTCACAATATTTTCTTAGAAAGAAAGGTCACGAGAAGAATACCTAAGTTTCTCGACTGGAGTGCAGCCTAGATCAATGTTGCATACTGGGCAATGATCCAGATCCTCATCATTGAGCTTCTTATAGATACACTTTCTACAAACTGCACAATACAAAGAGAACAAGGAAAACATAGGTGAGGATTTCACACTAGAGAGAAATTGTATAAGGCACAATGCAATGCTTCATTTCACATAAAAAGGGAATCTGCTGTATGCTGTCTACAGAGAAGTCCCTTTCCATCCAAAACATAAGAATGTTCCAAACCACACTATATCTGTATCATGGGAAGTAATCAAGTAAAACGGTGCATGCAAATGAACAATAAGATATTTGCATTTGCACTAGCATGGACTAAATAACATGAAGTGCACAGATCCATTTAGAACTAGTCCCAGAGGGTCAAAACAAGAAGCGAAGCTTAAATTCACAAATGTTGGGACCAAAAGCATTTAACTCAACAATTTTGATTAATCAATAAACCGACAATCAACTCATGCATGCAGAGTAATCAAATAGTTTGAGTCTATTTACAGTCTATGGTTCCACATTGTGGCCTCAACAATTTTGATTACAGGCCAACATCCATTGAACTTGCATTTAATACCAAGAGGGGGGCTAATGTGAACAATGCAATGAACTCAAACTGACTAGCAACTCAAATCACCTTACTGGAAGCTTACATAACATTGTGAACGGTACCACCTGAACATTATCTCCACAGGAGCCAAAGCAAGTCACCGGTTGAGGCAAACGTCGCCAATCAAGAACCCAGGATTCAGAGTCTACGTAAAATCAGCATGCTGAAGCGCAGCATTGACGCAGCATTACATCACGATTCAATAAACCGAATCGCAGCTCGGCCTGATAAGGAAAGTATCGAAAGCAAGGAAGCTACCAAACACGGTCAACTCAAACTAGATTTACGTGGAATCGAGGCGAAACCGCAGCACGGCCCGGAACTAACGCACGTCGAGAATCGCAATCGCGCGTGAAAGCCGAGAACGCCGTACGGCGTCGCCGGATCGCCGGAAATGACGGAGCCCGACGGCACCGACCCACGTCCTGCAACCCCATGCGGCCAAATCCGGAGCGGCCACAGTAGCGAGGCACGCGTCGAATCGAATCGCCCCCGCGGGCAGCTCTCGGCGACACGCGCCGAATCGTCGTGGAGATGCGGGAGCAGGCGGTGGCAGAGCGGGCACGTCATGCAGCGCGCGAGCAGCTCCCGCTTCACCATCACCACCCCGCCGTCCCCCGCCGCGCCGCCGCCCCGCCGGCGCCGCGGACGCCGGCCTCCCCTGCCTCCCTTCTCCTCCTCCTGCTCCTCCTCGCCCTCGCCATCCGCCTTCACCACCGCCGCCTCCTCCTCCTTCACCTGCGCCCCCTCCCCCACCTTCGCCTCGGCCTCGGCCGGCGGCTGCTCCGGCGATGCGGGCCCGGTGGTCTGCATGGCGTGGGGCCCAACCGCGAGGCTAGCTCCGCATGCCGGGGAGGGGCAGAGCAAAGGCGCCGCCTTTATTGCGCCGACGCCTCCCCTCCGCGTGGGAATGGGAGGAGAGATCGAAGAGGAGGGAGGACGACGCCGAGGAGGTGGAGGGAGAGAGGAGTTGAAGCGGAGAAGGATTGAAGAAGAAGAAAAAATGAAATTTATTTACGTGCTTATCGAGGGACGAGAAGCCGAAGGACGAAAGGCAGTGAAGGAACAGGGGTGGGTTTTATTTCGCTGTGTTCCTTTTTTTTATTTTCTTTTTTTGCGTTGCTTTTCGTGTGAGGAATAAAACCTACGTGCTTGGATTTACGTATTGTTGTCGTCAACTTTTGATTGTACGTGATGGTTTTGTTGGATCTACATATGTATCTTGCATGAACTTTTTGTTGAGTACTACTTTAGTGTAGTGGGTTCTTTTCCTTTTTTTTGCATAGGATATCTTTTCTTTTCTTTTCTCATTTTGAAACTACAAAGATTTGAAGTTAATATCGCAATAGAGGGTTGTTTGATGTATAGTGCGGATAAAACTCTTTGAGACTATAATATATTATATAAAATGTCTTATAATACGCTGCACTAGCTCATCTGAAAAAATTTAGCGGTTGTCAGTAGGCTCGGTAACTGAGAAATGGCCCATAGCACGCTACTCTAGCTTCTGTAAGAGTTTTTGGCGGACAATGATGGTCTTAGTAACGGACTTGCAATGATAAAGACAAAAAAATGTGATGTATGAACAGATGCAAGTGTGGTTCAAAAATAAAAGTTGCATCGTGACATTCTCGTGGTTAGGAGTTATATTTGGCAGCTAAGAGAATTAACTCATATGTTGTTTTATCTTGGTCTTCTGCTAGTATAAAAATATCTAATATAGTCATGTCACATTATATACACAACAATGTTGGTTGTAGAGTGTATGGATACATCATACATTACTTGCACACATTGTTTTTCTTTTGAGGCTGTAGTATCAGCACAACAAAAGAAAACAATAGGCGATATCCGCGGCACCACTCTGTGACATGCGTTGTACTCCCTCCGTGAAAGTGCATCTAGGCACTTAAGTGTTTTGGTGATTTTGGATGACAACATGATTTGTTTTTAACTTGTTTGTTTTAAGTATATGAGCAGGGTTTTACTCTAATGGATATTCATGTAATATGGATGTTGAAGAATATACGCTCATTATTGGTATAAATGACATGAGAGCAAACAAGGACATGATTATATGGGTGATCCCATGACATCGAAAGATTAATAATGACAAGTGAGTAAAGATGACAAAAGAGACAAGAGCTTATGCTAATTAGTTGGTCTCACCTAGAAGGTACTTATCAAAGGCTTTTGGGATAAATTATGTGAAGAAATTAGGATTTCTTTGGGCTTGATCCATAGCTATAGTTAGAATCAAATTGAGACATGATTACTATAGTATACAAGTGGTCTCAAGTACATGGAAGCTCATGGACAAGTTATTTACCAAAGACAACATACAAGACAATATTGAAGATATTTCAAGATCAATTGAAGCAATGGATTTCAATGTGGATTTAATAATGATGCAATACAAAGTGGATCTCAAGTGGCTAGATATGGTGAAAGAGTTAAGCTAGATGGGAGTGTCCAGGTACCAAGCAAAGAGAAGGGCAAGTTGGTCTTGTAGCCGAGGGACTTTGCTAGGGTGAAGACTAGCATCATGGTTTAATCTCTATGCACTAATCAAGCCTTACGAGTGAAGCTATGCAATGCGTCTAATTCTTTATTGATCATATACTGGAAGGGCTTAAGAATTGGTCCATACACGTGGAAATTCTAAGCCTAGCTCAAGATTGGATTTGCTCAAGCAAGAAAAGAATGTTGAAGCCCTCAAAGTGAGAATGATCATGTATGGCATCATAGCTAAACTAAGTTTTATATGAAATTTCTAAAACTATTCTAGATTTTAGGATAGAAAAACAATTGGAAATATTTTTGATAAATTGTTTGTACAATTTTTTAGTAAAGTATTTTTGACCCCAGAACTCTCAACCAGTCCAATAATTTAGGAAAAAGTCTAAATCAACCCCCCCACCTATGGGGTGTGGGATACATCAACCCCCAACCTATGAAACCGTAAATTACCCCTTAAACTTTTCAAAACCGAACAAATTACCTCCTAAAGCGATTTTGGATAGCGGTTTTGCTACAGTAAACCTATAGGTGTACATGCGGCCCATGGGCCGGCGGCACGGCCCGCGGCACGGCCTGCACGCACGGCCCATGGGCGGCACGGCACGGTCGCCAGCGGGCCCGTGCCGGCATGGCACGATGGCCCGTGCATGCCATGGGCCGCCGGCCTGGCCCATGGCACGGCCTCGGCCCGCACGGCCGACACGGCCGGCACGGCCGTAGATTGGTTAGGTTCGGTTTTGATTCATCGCAAGACATGCCCACGTTACCTTACATAGCCGAATTCGAACCAATCTAGATTGACACGTGTTGCGGGTTCAAACTCGTTGATTTTGTGTGGATTTTGACAGAGCCGGGTATCATGCGGTAGATGCAGGCTTTTTGGTCGTTTTAGAACTAATCATCCGGTGGATTAGAGCTCGAAATCGATCTGATAGGTCTATCAACATCGACGAAGCTTGTTCCTTCTTCATGGAAAGATCCGGGAGCTTGCGTCGGAGGGAAGCAAGGCC
>OAMR01000284.1:1278518-1310597 GCA_900205405.1 Echinochloa crus-galli
ATTCGGCAAAGGCATTCTGTGGTCGGGAGTCCGGTATTCTCCAATATTTGGCCCATTGAAGTTGTTGCTGCAGTTAAAAGGAAAATAAATACCGATGAATAGGTAAATATAATGGTGAAGCATTTTCATACCAGTCAGTAGAGCATCGGCAGAATCTGTAGCAGTTGCTGATTGCTGTGATCGAGCCTGAAATAATAAAGGTAAAGATGAACATGGTGCAAACAAGCATTGAGTTTAAAGGAAAAGGGTTATAACCTGAATGATTCTTCTGTTGGTTGTTCTTTTCTTCTTGGGAGCTGAAGAAGCAGGCAGAGAAGAAGTTTTTCTCTTGGCAGAAGATGGCTTGGTAATGATTGGGTCGAGAATGGCTTGTCTAGACATCAGCTGGGCCAAGGTAGGAGATTGATACCCCAAAGCAGATATTGGACCAGCAATATTATACTGGATTGTCCTGGCAAAAGGGGCAGGTGCTATGTCCTGCAAAATAACAGAGTTATAATAAAAGAAGAATTGTTATCAGGGCCAGATGATGATTGAACAACATTACCTCTGAATTTGGCTGGTAGTCAGGCATCAACTCAAGGCAGAAGGGATGGATTGGCATGTTGAAGATGTGATCATGAAATTCTTGCCACCAGACAGTGAAAGAAGGATGAACAGATGTTATTGGCACAAAAGGTTCAGGTCTATAGATGGATGTGCAGCATCTGTAGTCAAAAATCCTTCTTGTCTCAGTGGAGTCTGTGACAATCTCCCTAGGCTTGAGGAATTCATGGAGAAATAATCTTGGTGGTACTTGGCCACAGCCTAATTGCCTAGCCATCATATTCGGCTGATAGTACTCAAAGGTACTCTGAACCAGCCTTCCTCCACAAAATTCGGCTGGCAGAATACAGGGCCGAATGAAAGAATTGAAAATAGCCGTGGATTGTGCATCTATACATCCTATTTCAAAACTAAACTCACAGGGAAGAGTAAGATTGTCATTGTCAAAATAAGGGAACCAAAGAGGATCAACAAAGCCTTTGGAAAAGAGCTCAAAGAGTTCACCAATGTTCTTATCCACAGATACAGTAGAGGCAGCTTCTCCATAGGTTTGACAGCCTTTAGTGCTTTGAGGTTCCCCTTCCTTGTAGTTGATTGAAGGAAAATGCAGATTGTTGATGTCAATAGCAACAATCTGGTGCATATACAGCTGCAACCACATCTGGATAAACCACCAGGGACCATTGACACAGGGGATTTTCTTGTTTGAATGCATCAAGCGAGTGGTCTGATGGAGCATATGGTAGACACTTCCCAGCAAATATTTTCCAAGAGGGATAAGTGTACCAGCAGCCAGATCTTCAGCCATCACGATGTGATTCAAGGTTGGTTCATTGGCTTTACCACAAAAGATAAATCTGCACAACCACATGTTCAGAAAGGCCTTGTATTCAACTTCAGACAGAGGGCCATCAGACATATAATTTTGGATATATTTCTTATATCCAACTCCTGTCTTCACTCCTGTTTGCTTGGAGTTGCCCTTATACTTGTATGGACGCACAGACTCTGTAATGTTCAGGCCGGTCATCATGTAAACATCGGCCAAAGTGGGAGACATTGGTCCATGGCCGAAAAGAAAAGCATTTGTACCATTGGACCAGAAATGGCAGGCTGCAATAAGAAGACCCTCATTCTTGGGTGTCTCGGCTAAGGATAGCTCTAGACAGTGTGAGATGCAGAGATTGTCCCAGTTTTTGGTTTGAGGGCTTTTGTCATCAAAAATTCTTTTGTACCAATTTCTCCAGCCAGCAATTGGGGGCAAAGGCCAGTTCTTGAAGGCATCTTGCCATTCGTGAGGCTTTGTCAAAGAAGTTTTAAAGGGGATTCTCTGGGATTCGGCTGCAATGAGCTCAAAAGGATCTGAAATTCCTACGGGCCCAAAGAAATAAGATGTAGCTTTCTCCTCAATGGGAATCAGGAGTTCAGCATCGAAAGCCTGTCAAGAACGGAAAGAGGCAAGAGGAAGATTTAGAGAAGCGATTTAAAAGAGAAGGGAAAAAGCAAAGCAGAGTAATGCAGAATGAACCCAAGAGGAGTTTAAAAAAAATTACCCGGAGAACTTGATCTTGGTCCGCCATTTGAGGATTGAAGCTTGAAAAAGTGGATGAACTAGGGTTTGCATCCAAGCAGAAGCTCCGACGACTCGAGCAGAAAGAATGGATATTGGGTGGATTCGATCCAGGAATGTTGCGGATTTCTAGTCAATTCCAAGATAAAAGTATCTTTTATCCCGAAATTGAAGGGGCATGTGTTAACACCAAAAATTGACACCAGGAAGAGGCTGACATGTGGGCCGGATTTGGTGAAAAAGATAAACATCGTTCAGCTAAGAAAGCTTATCTTCGAGAACGATTCCTCTGAACCCTATTATCAAGCCATGGCCATTTAGACATGCTAGACGAACCATTAACTATGGCCCAATGCTTCCTAGGGATGAACAAAGGCAAAAAAAAATATAGCCTTTATCTACCAATCAAATGGCACCCAATGTGTGAACACCGTTGGGATGAAGAGAGCCCCTTTATTGCAACTTTATGACCTGTTCCGTAACAGGGTCTGCTCAAAGATAGCATACATCGCAACATTGAAGAGCAAGTTGCCATGTTTCTTCATGTTGTTGGCCACAACCAAAAATTTAGATGTGTTCACGTGCCCCTTTTAAGGTCTGTTGAAACCCTACGTAGGCATGTAAAAAAAGAAACCCTACGTCTGAGTTGTTGTATCCTGTTGGAGAACTTAGGTCTGAGTTGATCCTTCCACGGTCACCAGCAGTTCCAACTAAAATCACAAACAAAAGAAAGTGGAGCCCTTACTTCAAGGTTTGGTTCTATTCCATTTGTCCATCATACACCAGCCAAAATTGTCTATCTACTAGTACTAATTAATGCAACCTTATGTAGGACTGTGTTGGAGCCATTGATGGACCCCATGTGCTAGCTAGAGTGTCTGAGAGATCAAGAGCCGCATTTGTGGGCAGAAAGCATACCACCACCCAAAATGTGTTGGCTGCTGGCACTTAATTGTTTTGGTGATTTTGGATGACAACATGATTTGTAATTTAACTTGTTTGTTTAAGTATATGAGCAGGGTCTTATTCTTATGGATAATCATGAAACATACTTGTTGAAGAATGAGAGCTCATTGTTGGTACAAATGACATAAAAGCAAACAAGTGATGGTAATCCCATGCAACAAAGTGTTACAATGACAAGTGCTTGGAAATGATAAATGAGACATGGTTTTATGCATATTGGTTGGTCTCATTAATAAGATACTTGTCAAAGGTTTTTGGGATAAATTAATTAAGAAATTGGGATCTCTTTGAGCTTGATCCATGGCTATGATTACTATAGCATACATATGGTCTCAAGTGCAAGAAAGCTCATGGACAAGTTATTTACCAAAGACAACATACAAGACAATATTGAAGATATTTCAAGATCAATTGAAGCAATGGATTTCAATGTGGATTTAGTGATGATGCAATACAAAGTGGATCTCAAGTGGCTAGATATGGTGAAAGAGTTAAGCTAGATGGGAGTGTCCAGGTACCAAGCAAAGAGAAGGGCAAGTTGGTCTTGTAGCCGAGGGACTTTGCTAGGGTGAAGACTAGCATCATGGTTTAATCTCTATGCACTAATCAAGCCTTACGAGTGAAGCTATGCAATGCGTCTAATTCTTTATTGATCATATATTGGAATGGCTTATGAATTGGTCCATACACTTGGAAATTCTAAGCCTAGCTCAAGATTGGATTTGCTCAAGCAAGAAAAGAATGTTGAAGCCCTCAAAGTGAGTATGATCATGTATGGCATCATCGAAGACTTAGAAGCTCAAGAGGAAGATTTATTTGCTATTTAATTTCTTGAGTATAGGAATGCCGTACTATCAAGAGGGATGCAACATTTAGTTGTGGGATGACACCAAAGTGCTCAATAGATCAACCCTTGTGAGATAGCCTTGAGAGTGTAGTGTTTGGGGTTAGTGTGCTGTCAGGACCCAAACCGGTCTGACCGGTTTGGGAAACCGGTCTGACCGGTTTCCAACGGCTATAACGGCTAGCTGGGAGTTTGGGGGTATTTATACCCCTTGGCCCTCTCCTTTGAGGGCTGCTGGTTCCCTTGCCTTCCTTGCACGCCTAGAGCCATCTCAAGCACCAGCAAGCTCTCCCCAAACATCTCTTTGTGAGAGTTGATTGATTCTATCAATATCTTTGGATTTGGATTGAGAGAGATCTTGTGTGTGAGCTAGAGAAAGCTTGTTAGAGCTAATTGCAACAGCAAAGAGTGAATCCATAAGCTTGAGCACTTGCGGTGAAGTCTAGCAACCATTGAAGCATTTGTTACTCTTGGAGGTGAAGCCTCCTAGACGGCTAGGCGTCGCCGGTGAGCTACCGTGTTTGTGGTAAGCCGCGGATCGTTTGTATAGGCCGGCCTTGCCTCCTTCGTGGAAAAGGGCCACAAGCTAGTGGAACCGAGGAAAGTGGCTTGGAGTGGATAAGCCCGCCTTTCGTAGGCCCTCAACGGAGAGTAGGATTCACCTTGTCTTTGTGACGGCCTTTGTGGCATTGGTGAATCCGAACTTCGGGAAACAAATCATCGTGTCTCTCTATTGGTTTGCCTCACAAGTTCAATTCTAGCATTTATATTTGCTTCCGCTTCGATCTACTTGGTTGTGCTCTACTTGTGTGCAGGGACTTTGTGAACCTGCTAGAAATCACCTACAGGAGCTGCAAAACAAGTTTGGTTTGTGCTAGAACTCGTAGAGGGGGTCATATACATATTTGTGTGTTTCTGCAGGAAACCGGTCTGACCGGTTTGGTAAACCGGTCTGACCGCTTTTGTACTGTGTTGAGTTCCTGACCCTAAACCGGTCTGACCGGTTTGGAAAGCCGGTCTGACCGGTTTTGGTACTGACAGTGTGAAAAAGTTTTGTAAATTGCAGATTCACCTATTCACCCCCCCTCTAGGTGACATCAAGGTCCTTTCAATTGGTATCAGAGCTTGGCCTCACATCCAAGCTTAACCGCCGTGAGGAAAGATGTCGACTTCGTGTGAGGTAACCTATGAGCCACTAGCTAGTGACGGCTCAAATTACTCCACTTGGTCCGCTCATGTACTTAATGATCTTAGGACTATGAGTCCTACTCTTGAGCGGGTTGTGGTTGAAGGCATCGATCGTCCTAGTGTTGATTGGGATATTTCCAATCCAACCGAAGACGAGATGGATTGTCTTCAACTCAACGCTCGTGTCGCTAACTTCTTGTTTGGTGTTATGAGCAAGGAAATTAAAGAAATAATCCTAGAAAATGCAGCTACTCTCTTTGATGCTCATCTCATTTGTGCTCAAATAGAGAGATTATTTGCAAACACCAAAAGCGACAATCAAGTGCAAAAAAGGGCCATGTCTCATGAGGAGTGCTCTACATCAGCAAAGACATGCACTGAGCCTCATGAGACCACCACCGAGGAGCCACAAGATCAAGATGGATCAGCTGCCGACTCTCTGCCAAAACCGGTCCAACCGGTTTGCCAAACCGGTCTGACCGGTTTGGGCAGAAGAGTTGCAGCTGGCAGCAAGAAAGGTGGACGTCGCCGCGCAAGCAAAGTCTCAAGCACAAAGGCTTTGACATCCTCTGTTGATGAGATGTCTCAATGCTTCATGGCCACAAATGACAAGAAAGACGAAGCGTCAAAAGAAGTGACTATCCAAGCTCTCACCGAAGAGCTTGAGAGAGTCAAACTCATCAACGCTTCCTTGGTTTGTAAGTATGAGGCTATAGTTGATGATTATGCTTGTGCTATTGACTCAATCTCATGTGTAGCCTCAGTGGAGAAAGAAAACCAAGTGCTCAAGCAAAAACTTGGTATGGTGACTAGTGAGCTTGAGATGCTACAAGCAAAGCATGACGAACTTAAGTGTTCTCATGACAAGCTCGTAGAATCTCATGTGATGCTAGAGGTTGCTCACAAGGTTGTGGTAACATCGGTAAAATTATTTGAGCCCCAACCTCACATATGCACATGCTCTCAAATTCAATATAATTTATCATGTGCTAACCCATGTTGCTCTCAAGCAAAACGATCTTGGTATGATGAAGTGTGTGTAGAGTCTTGTGACGACCTCATTGCCAAGGAAAATGAAGAACTCAAGCAAGAGGTGGAAAGACTCACAAGGGACTTGACAACACTTGAAAGCAAGTGCAATGCACAACCTTCTCAAGATAACCGTGAAACCATGGTGAAGAAGCTTGAGAAGGGATCAACCGTGCAAAGCCCTCACATAAATCAAGTCAAGTCCAACACAAGCCAAGATCAAGGAAAAAGTAAAAAGTTGGCTCACACCAAGAAAGAAGGCAAGCCAACTCTCTCCAAAAGACAAAGAAGCATGAAGAAAAGGAGATGCTTCGGATGCCTTGAAAGAGGGCATCAAATTGCTTTGTGTCCAAACAAGGTGGGACCACACCAAGAGAAGCCTTTCATCAAGCTCAACAAAGGCTTCCTCAAGGCACAAGCAAAATACAAGGAAGAATTGGATATCAATGAACCCAAGAAAAAGACAATCAACATCAAGCACAAGACATGCTACACATGTCGGGAAAAAGGACATCTTGGTAACGATTGTCCTAATGGTAAAACTCCTAGACCCGACCTTGTCCATTCCAATCATGTAAAGCTTGGAAAGACTCCAATTGCCTCTTGTGCTTCCAAGGTGATTAGTTCTCCAAAGAATGGCACAAGAGCTATTTGGGTCCCTAAGCATATTGGGACTAACATTGTCGGACCCAACATGAGTTGGGTACCAAAGCATGCTTGATGAGATTGTAGGGATCACGAGATGCATTGGAAGCTTGGTTTGAATGAAATGACTAATGATCAAATGGCAAGCCAAGAAAAGTTGCTTCCGCTCTATACTCTAAACCCAATGTCATCTCGGTAACTATGTGCTTAAATTGATTAAGTCTTTGTCACTAGTGCCTTTTGTAGGATCAAGTATCTTGTGACACTTGATAGTGACTTAGACTACATTCTTGAGTATTGTTCCACATATGCCATATGGTGCTCCTAATCGCTCTCTAGTGGAGCAATATTGTGTCAAAATTGTAGGAAACCAATCTCCGATGCAAGAAACTCAAATGCAAGTGTTTGGCTGTGCAACAACGGATATTTCCGCCAAACTACCGGATATTTCCGTCGCATTTGATGGAAATTGTCTTCTAGGTCGGAGATTTCCGCTGAAGCAGCTGAGTTTGGCAAAACCGGTCTGACCAGTTTGGCCCAGACACATGCAACTTCAGCAAAATCAAAAGAAATGGAGACGCAAGTAATTTATTTCATACACTTCTCACTTTTGGCATATGCGCATCATATTCACACTACATGATAACCAAGTACATGTCTCATCTCAAGTTATCATGTTAGGTATTATACAACATATGCCATGAGATGCGTTTAATGGCTCTCTAGTAGAGCAAGATTGTCAATTTCAGGAAAGACAATGCAAGTTCCGACACTAGGGCCGGAAGATCCGACCACATGTTCAGAGCGGCTCGGTCTTGAGTTTTGCAGGGCCGGATGATCCGTGGCGACCGGAAGTCCGTAAATTGGGCTAAAGACCGGAAATTTCCGATGGGAGACAACTTCTGGCAAAACCGGTCTCACCGGTTTGCCAAACCGTTCTGACCGGTTTGGACCAGAATGTTGCAACTTGGCTTTTGAAGTGAGAAATGGAGATATATTTGAGTTATTTCCTTGGGATATCATTGGTGGCATATGTACATCAACTTGCACCTTTGTGGTAATAAGTTTTCTTGGCACATTTCAACTTGAGAAATTTATTTTTTTTTGCCGTTGACCGAATATTGACCTAATTCTCCCAAGCCCTTAACAAGATCATGTGCATGTTATGTCATCCACTCATGATGCACGTATTTAGGGGGAGATTATTTCAACATTCGTGTCCTTGAGACTAACGTTTCTTTTAGTGAACTTGTAGTCTCAACCATGAGAGGTTAAGTCTCTCAACTCAAGTTGTCAAGTTCAAACTTTGATTCAAGACGGTAAAAATGTATCACTACATTTCTTGGATTGCATTTCTTTATTTATGGCTTGACAACTCACCACAATATAGCTTAAATTCCTTGAATTATTCATATTGTTCAAAATTAGTGTATATGAGCTTATTTCATCCATCTCATCACATGTGCACTAAATAAAAGGAAATTTGATCCATATTATGAGATTTCATATTTTATGACCTATTTGCCATCCACATTCAATGGTCATTAAATATGAAATTAAATGTTGTGCAAATTAATGTTTTCTCTCTCTTGTCAAATTCTTATCATTATGAGGGAAAGCATGTGGATTAATATTGATTATATTGCACATCATGGGCAACTAGAGGCTAAGGTATGTTTTCGATGAACTAGTTTTTACCTTGTGCATCTAGGCCCTATTATGCTAGTGTGTGCATGTGCATGCATTTATATATCAAGTCAAGTCCAACACAAGCCAAGATCAAGGAAAAAGTAAAAAGTTGGCTCACACCAAGAAAGAAGGCAAGCCAACTCTCTCCAAAAGGCAAAGAAACATTGAAAAGAGAAGATGCTTCGGGTGTCTTGAGAAAGGACATCAAATTGCCTCATGTCCAAGCAAAGTGGGACTACCCCAAGAGAAGCCCCACATCAAGCTCAATAAAGGCTTTCTAAAGGCACAAGCAAAACACAAAGAAGAATTGGCTACCAAGGAACCCAAGAAGAAGGGAACCAACATCAAGCACAAGACATGCTACACATGTCGCGAAAAAGGACATCTTGGTAACGATTGTCCTAATGGTAAAACTCCTAGACCCGACCTTGTCCATTCCAATCATGTAAAGCTTGGAAAGACTCCAATTGCCTCTTGTGCTTCCAAGGTGATCAGTTCTCCAAAGAATGGCACAAGAGCTATTTGGGTCCCTAAGCATATTGGGACTAACATTGTCGGACCCAACATGAGTTGGGTACCAAAGCATGCTTGATGAGATTGTAGGGATCACGAGATGCATTGGAAGCTTGGTTTGAATGAAATGACTAATGATCAAATGGCAAGCCAAGAAAAGTTGCTTCCGCTCTATACTCTAAACCCAATGTCATCTCGGTAACTATGTGCTTAAATTGATTAAGTCTTTGTCACTAGTGCCTTTTGTAGGATCAAGTATCTTGTGACACTTGATAGTGACTTAGACTACATTCTTGAGTATTGTTCCACATATGCCATATGGTGCTCCTAATCGCTCTCTAGTGGAGCAATATTGTGTCAAAATTGTAGGAAACCAATCTCCGATGCAAGAAACTCAAATGCAAGTGTTTGGCTGTGCAACACCGGATATTTCCGCCAAACTACCGGATATTTCCGTCGCATTTGACGGAAATTGTCATCTAGGTCGGAGATTTCCGCTGAAGCTGCTGAGTCTGGCAAAACCGGTCTGACCGGTTTGCCAAACCGGTCTGACCGGTTTGACCCAGACACATGCAACTTCAGTACAATCAAAAGAAATGGAGACGCAAGTAATTTATTTCATAAACTTCTCACTTTTGGCATATGCGCATCACATTTACACTACATGATAACCAAGTACATGTCTCATCTCAAGTTATCATGTTAGGTATTATACAACATATGCCATGAGATGCGTTTAATGGCTCTCTAGTAGAGCAAGATTGTCAATTTCAGGAAAGACAATGCAAGTTCCGACACTAGGGCCGGAAGATCCAAGGTAGAGCCAACCGGTTTCCAAAACCGGTCTGACCGGTTTGGGCAGAAGAGCTGCAACTTGCCACAAGAAGGGCGGCCGACGTCGTGCAAGCAAAATCACGAGCACAAGAGCAATAGCTTCCTCGCATCATGGTTTAATCTCTATGCACTAATCAAGCCTTACGAGTGAAGCTATGCAATGCGTCTAATTCTTTTGATTTATCATATATTGGAAGGGCTTAAGAATTGGTCCATACACGTGGAAATTCTAAGCCTAGCTCAAGATTGGATTTGCTCAAGCAAGAAAAGAATGTTGAAGCCCTCAAAGTGAGTATGATCATGTATGGCATCATCGAAGACTTAGAAGCTCAAGAGGAAGATTTATTTGCTATTTAATTTCTTGAGTATAGGAATCTCATTGGATGAATATCTTGCGAAACCCTTTGGTAGAACATCTTCTGGCATGTCTAGGAACCTATCCCTAAGAGATGGATTGATTTGGATGGCTACATTTTGTGGACCGACGATTTGTGCTTTCACTGCACAAACCGGTCTGACCGGTTTGGGCAGAGGCAGCCCAAGTCATCGCTTTGCACCGTGTTGGCTCTCATATGGACTAGGGATATCTTGTACATCAATTTCATATCTATGTCATGATCAGAATATGTCTGGATTGGTCATCAACCTGTTTTGGCGCTGCGCAGGCAGAACCGGTCTGACCGGTTTGGCAAACCGGTCTGACCGGTTTGGGCAGAGGCAGCCCAAGTCATCGCTTTGCACCGTGTTGGCTCTCATATGGACTAGGGATATCTTGTACATCAATTTCATATCTATGTCATGATCAGAATATGTCTGGATTGGTCATCAACCTGTTTTGGCGCTGCGCAGGCAGAACCGGTCTGACCGGTTTGGCAAACCGGTCTGACCGGTTTGGGCAGAGGCAGCCCAAGTCATCGCTTTGCACCGTGTTGGCTCTCATATGGACTAGGGATATCTTGTACATCAATTTCATATCTATGTCATGATCAGAATATGTCTGGATTGGTCATCAACCTGTTTTGGCTCAGCGCAGGCAGAACCGGTCTGACCGGTTTGGCAAACCGGTCTGACCGGTTTGGCTCTGAGCTGATCCAAAACTGGTTGGATGCTCTCAAGTTGATCATATCTTTATCAATCTTTTCCTGGGCACTTATATCATGTTTATCCTGACCATATAGCGGTACTCCACCGGAAATTTCCGCCAAAGTACCGGAGATTTCCGTCGCATTTGCCGTAAATTGGGCTGAAGACCGGAAATTTCCGATGGGAGACAACTTCTGGCAAAACCGGTCTGACCGGTTTGCCAAACCGGTCTGACCGGTCTGGACCAGAATGTTGCAACTTGGCTTTTGAAGTGAGAAATGGAGATATATTTGAGTTATTTCCTTGGGATATCATTGTTGGCATATGTACTTCAACTTGCACCTTTGTGGTAATAAGATTTCTTGGCACATTTCAACTTGAGAAATTTATTTTTTTTGTTGATCGAATGTTGACCTAATTCTCCCAAGCCCTTAACAAGATCATGTGCATGTTACATGTCATCCACTCATGATGCACGTATTTAGGGGGAGATTATTTCAACATTCGTGTCCTTGAGACTAACGTTTCTTTTAGTGAACTTGTAGTCTCAACCATGAGAGGTTAAGTCTCTCAACTCAAGTTGTCAAGTTCAATCTTTCATTCAAGACGGTAAAAATGTATCACTACATTTCTTGGATTGCATTCATAATTTATGCCTTGACAACTCACCATAATATAGCTTAAATTCCTTGAATTGATTATATTGTTCAAATTAGTGCATATGAGCTTATTTCATCCACCTCGTCATATGTGCACTAAATAAAAGGGAATTTGGTCTATATTATGAGACTTCATAATTTATGACCTATTTTCTATCCACATTCAATGGTCATTCATTGTGAAATTAATGTTGTGCAAATTAATGTTTTCTCTCTCTTGTCAAATTCTTATCATTATGAGGGAAAGCATGTGGATTAATATTGATTATATTGCACATCATGGGCAACTAGAGGCTAAGGTATGTTTTCGATGAACTAGTTTTTACCTTGTGCATCTAGGCTCTATTATGCTAGTGTGTGCATGTGCATGCATTTATATTGTGTGTTATTCTTGCGTACCTATTTAGATATTTGTTTGACATCTTATGAACTATTGACTTTGTGTCCAAAGTTGTGAGATGTGAGCCAAATATGCTAAAATTGGTCCTTAAGCCAATATAAGTGCATGTGCCTATGTGACATAGGATAAGTTTTTGGAAAACTCAACTAGCATGATAGGTTGTATGTGTTTTTGAAAATATTTGGATTTTGGTCTTTTGACCTTTGTCGATCTATTTGTGACTATAGTTAACCTTGCTTGATTGATGGCTAGTCACAAATAGTGAGATTTTCAAGTCCATAAAATCTTATCTATCTATCTTTTCCATATCTTTCGGAAGAAACGAAAGAAAATGGATTTATTGGAAACCTATCTCTTATATGGAAAACCTTGAGATATTGGAGATCTTGTCATCATACACTTTCTCAGGTCAAGTGAACTATCATCGGAGCTTAATCACAAAAATTGGATAGTGCCAGCTGCCTGGGTGAAACCGGTCTGACCGGTTTCCCAAACCGGTCTGACCGGTTTGGCCAGTACAGCGGGCCCACGTGGATTAACTCCCCCGTGATTCTCTCTCCCTCCTATCCATTCACCACCCTCCCTCTCTCTCTCCTGTTCTTCACCGCAAGAAGGCGCCCCATGGCGATTTGAAGATTCAACCAAGGAAAAGGTTTTCCCTCATTCGGCATTGGAGTGCCCCAAGGCTGCTAGATTGGATTCCCCACAGTTTTGGATTCAAATCCTCTTTCTACCTCGAGTTCTTGGTCTCAAGGTATTCAAATCTTCCCATCGCCCGATCTACTCATTGGATGAATATCTTTCGAAACCTTTGGTAGAACATCTTCTGGCATGTCTAGGAACCTATCCCTAAGAGATGATCGATTTGGTGGCTACATTTTGCGGACCGACGATTTGTGCTTTCACTGCACAAACCGGTCTGACCGGTTTGGCAAACCGGTCTGACCGGTTTGGGCAGAGGCAGCCAAGTCGCGTTTTGCAGTTTAGGGCTCACATATGGACTAGGGATAGCAATCTTAGATCATATCATATCTTTACAGATCATACTCTGTCCAGATTGGTCGCCAACCTGTTTTGGCTCAGCGCAGGCAGAACCGGTCTGACCGTTTGGCAAACCGGTCTGACCGGTTTTGGCTCTGAGCTGATCCAAAACTTGGTTGGATGCTCTCAAAACACACTTGTTGCACATGTTGGATGCTGAGATATAGGGGGAGCTCTCATTTTATTGTTTATATGTGTATTTGGCATTTGAGGCCGAATTTTTTTTGGAAATCTATTCATAGCACATATTGAGGGGGAGCTCACCATATATCTCAGTCATCTAGAGCTTAAATTTCATATCTATTTGTAAGCTTTAATCACTCCATCCTCCGCCGCGACGCCTTCTTCTTCTGGATTTCAATGTGGATTTAATGATGATGCAATACAAAGTGGATCTCAAGTGGCTAGATATGGTGAAAGAGTTAAGCTAGATGGGAGTGTCCAGGTACCAAGCAAAGAGAAGGGCAAGTTGGTCTTGTAGCCGAGGGACTTTGCTAGGGTGAAGACTAGCATCATGGTTTAATCTCTATGCACTAATCAAGCCTTACGAGTGAAGCTATGCAACGCGTCTAATTCTTTATTGATCATATATTGGAAGGGCTTAAGAATTGATCCATACACATGGAAATTCTATGCCTAGCTCAAGATTGGATTTGCTCAAGCAAGAAAAGAATGTTGAAGCCCTCAAAGTGAGAATGATCATGTATGGCATCAATGAAGAAGTTGAAGCTCAAGTGGAAGATTTCGTTTATTGTTTTTAATCTTGAGTATAGGAATGCCGTACTATCAAGAGGGATGCAACATTAGTTGATTGACAACACCAAAAAGTGCTCAATAGATCAACCCTTGTGAGATAGCCCTGAGAGTGTAGTGTTTGGGACTGTGTGCTGTCAGGACCCAAACCGGTCTGACCGGTTTGGGAAACCGGTCTGACCGGTTTGCCCTCTGACAGCCCTAACGGCTAGTTTCCTTTGAAAACCGGTCTGACCGGTTTCCATACATTTGGGGACCGGTTTCCAACGGCTATAACGGTGTGAGCCAACACGGTGCAAAACAGGGACTTGGGCCTTCACTGCCCAAACTGGTCAGACCGGTGTGCCAAACCGGTCAGACCGCTTTGCGCAGTGAAGATGCAAATCCTTGTTGCGCAAAATGTAGCCAACAAAATTGATTCATCTCTTAGGGATAGGTTCCTAGATATGCCAGAAGATGTTCTACCAAAGGGTTTCGAAAGATATTCATCCAATGAGTAGATCGGGCGATGGGAAGACTTGAATACCTTGAGACCCAAGAACTCGACGGGAAAGAGGATTTTCTGATCCAAGATTGATGGGGAACCAATCTAGCAGCCTTGGGGCACTCCAAATCCGAAGAGAAATCAACTTTTCCTTGGTTGAATCTTCAAATCGCCATTGGGGCCTTCTTGCGGTGAAGAACAGGAGAGAGAGATGGAAAGGGTGTTGAATGGATAGGAGAGAGAGAGGGAATCACGGGAGGAGTTAAATCCACGTGGGCCCGCTGTCCTGGCCAAACTGGTCAGACCGGTTTGGAAACCGGTCAGACCGGTTTCACCCAGGCAGCTGGCACTTATCCAATTTTTGTGGAATTAAGCTCCGATGATAGTTCTTCTGAAGGGGGAGAAGAATGGATTAAAGCCTAGTTTCTAGTCTTGTAGTCGTTTATCAATTTGGATGTAATAAATTCATACTTTATCTATTTATGGACTTGAGACATTGTAATGTGTGCTACTATGTGTGTTAAACTTATTTATGTATCCTAAGTGACCTTATGTTAGTGTGATGCGCATGTGATGGTTGATGAGATGTTGTTTCACATGTGCTGTCTGGGCAAAACCGGTCTGACCGGTTTGCCGAACCGGTCTGACCGGTTTGGCCTGAGACAGCACATGTGCTTCTTTCTCTATTCTTGTGTGAAATATATGTCATATGCATCACATGTTGTTATATTTTGTCACACACACCTGTTGCACATATCGGATGCTGAGATATAGGGGGAGCTCTCATTTTTATTGATTTATTTGTGCATTTGGCATTTGAGGTCAAATTTTTGAAATTCTATTCAAAGCACATATTGAGGGGGGAGCTCACCATATATCTCAATCATCTAGAGCTGATATTTCATATCTATTTGTAAGCTTTAATCATGTTGTCATCAATCACCAAAAAGGGGGAGATTGAAAGTGCATCTAGGCACTTAATTGTTTTGGTGATTTTGGATGACAACATGATTTGTATTTGACTTGTTTGTCTAAGTATATGAGCAGGGTTTTATTCTTATGGATAATCATGAAACATACTTGTTGAGGAATGAGAGCTCATTGTTGGTACAAATGAAGTTCCTGACCCCAAACCGGTCTGACCGGTTTTGGTACTGACAGTGTGAAAAGTTTTGTAAATTGCAGATTCACCTATTCACCCCCCCCTCTAGGTGACATCAATGTCCTTTCACTCCGTTTCAAATTATAGGTAGTTTGACTTTTTTCAGCTTAAGTTTGACCGGCTCGACTTATTTAAAATTTTGTGCAAATTATCATATTTTTTATGGTGGTGTCACACCCGGTTTTAAAGGCAAAACCAGATGCATCTCATATATGCGCCAGGATCAGTTTACACACATATGGTAGACGTCTCAAGTGAATATCCATAACCATGCATAACGATAGAGTATTAAAGTAGCATTATTACAATCTCAGAGTTGACACAAATGTCATAGTGGAAGACTTAAATAAACATTTATCTAAACGAAGCAAAATAAAGTCCATCTCCACAGGCGATGACTGGGGGACTCGCCTATAACTCCTCAAAACCAGCAGTGTAATCCTCTAAATTCTCCCAATCTGAGCAGTATTCTGGGTGTGGTCCTTGCAATATAAGAAATAAACAAGCATGAGCACATGTCGTACTCAACAAGATAGGAAAATAAATGGCATGCAAGGCTGTATAAAGTGGAAGGCTGAAAGGCTAGCTGCATTAAGCACTTTTAGTTGGTCAAGTTTTATTAAGCAACTATTTACTAGCAAATATAAGTATATACCAAACCACCGTTAAATAAATATAATAAACCCAATAAATCCAGGTAACTACAGATTAGATCATATTCAGGTATAATTATCATGTGAGGGTCCAGGCCGCTCTTGACCGTGAGCACGGCTGTTATAACAGTTTTACACTCTGCAGAGGTTGTATACTTTCACCATAAGCCGTGATTCCCATTGCCAAAGCATGCACCCGCCCCACACCACGTGGACCGAATACTGAGTTTCACTATGAGACCTTTACAAAGACACTCTAATAAATGATAGCCCGCTAAATCTTTTGTCTAAACGTCGACTATCAAATTCTGAAACTAACCCAACTTGAATCACCTCAATCGGAATTTTGTGGCTCGAGGTATAAAATAAACAAGACAGCTGTGTCAGGACCACGGGACAGATTCTGGTTGCTCCAATAAAATTAGTCAGTCAAAGCCAGAGCCACATAGCACTTATGGTTGTACTGTGTTCCTGGGTGGTCGCTCCATGTTCTAATTAAAAGAGGTGATCTTGCCAATTAATTAATCATAAGAATATATGTGGAACATACAGTAGGGGTTCATTAACCATCCCAGTTGAGCAAGCTAAGCATCATCTACCATCAAAATTAATTAAAACCCAGCTGCAAGGTATAGTAAAAGAGACTAGAAAATCCTTAATAGGACCCAACCATATTAATGCAAGCGAGAAAGTAAATAGTGTAATTAAAATGCATGTCATTAGGTTCCAAAGGGAATGATCAAGGAATACTTGCCTTCTTCCCAACCTTGCTGCTGCTCAAAGTCTTCAACAACTGGATCTTCAAAGCTCTCCTCGAACGGCACGTTTCCTATACACATCACACATTCACATGCAAAGAAACAATACAATAAATAAGAAACAGTACACCAAACAGTACCAACAACACAAAAGAACAGCACAAAACTATTCTACTCATTACAACGAACGCGTGAGCACAAGAACCACTAAAATCGGAGCTAAAACAAGGAAGATACGGCTTTTCTAAGGCGTAGGGATTTGCTGGCGAAGTTTTAAAAGTTTCAGTGGCTAAATCGTAAGAAAACATGAACTAAAACATAATTTTGTATAAAAACTCGAGGGATTACAGGTAAAAGAGACAAGGCTGGACTTCGGGCGCTATTTTAAATCTTGCAGGGGCTAAAACAAAAGAAAAAGGGCTTAAGCAGAAATATTTTTGAACTGAGTTGGACCGCGGGTTAATTTCGCAAAACGTGAGGGGCTCTTTAACAAAATTGCCAAGGCTGACCGGTACGCTGACGGTTTGACTCAGGGCTCGGGTGCTGATAGCCGTTGGATCTGGATCCGGCGGCTCTGGTTTAGATCGGGCGAAGGGGGTTGACGCCGGCGACGACGAACGGCGGCGCCGCTTGCGCGCGCGGCGGCGCTTTGCCGGAGCAGAGACGATCTCAAGCTATGGGTCACCAACGCGAGCGCGGATTGGACAGGAAGCACGAAGGGGACACGGCGAACTCACCCTAGTAGAACACGATGAGCAAGGAGCTGCGACGGCGGCCAGCGGCAGAGAATTGCGGACGGCGGCACCGCAAGATCGCCGGTGAGCGCGAGCAGAGCCAAAACATGGAGGAAATTCAGCGAAAATTGCACAGGGAGCTTCGGTACCTACACGCAATGCTCCTGGACCAGTTCTTGACGAAGAAGGAGCGTCGGCGGCGCGGATTAAAGGCGGCGACTCAAGCTCGGCAATGGCGGCGGCGCTGCGAAGCTAGGGCTAGGGTTTTGCGCGGCGCGTGCGGAACCGAGGGCACGAGGCGGCGGCAGCGGCTGCTAAATAGGCGCGGCACAGGGGCGCTCGGGCCCATGCCTAGGCGTGCGTGCCTGGGAGTCGGAGGCGCGGAGCGGTCGGACTTGAGTCCGGCTCGAAGACGGCGAGGGGAGGAAGATGACAGGTGGGTCCCGCTTGGCAGAGAGAGAAGAGAAAGAGGAAGAAGGGCCGACAGAGGGCCGAAACGGCGGCTGGGCCGGAGGCGGGGAAATGGGCTGCGGGAGGAGGGGAAAAGAACTGGGCCGAAATGGCTGACGGGCTGGGAAAGAAAAAGAGGAGGGGGAAACAACATACCAGAAAGGAATTTTAGGGGGCAAAATCGAACTCGACAGTCTTGAAAGGTCCAATGAAACGAGGAGATAATTTACCTTTCACCTTAAACCTTTTCAAACCTCGAATAGGAGATACTTTCAGATACACATAATCACCCACCTCAAAGGTTAGCTCTCTCCTTCTTGTATCTGCATAGCTCTTCTGCCTGGACTGAGCTATTCTCAAATTCTCTCTGATAATCTGAACATGTCTCTCAGCCTCCTGCAAAATCTCTGGCCCAAACACCTGACTTTCACCTGTTTCGCTCCAATACAAAGGTGTTCTGCACTTCCTACCATAGAGCGCTTCGAAGGGGGCCATCTTCAGACTTGCCTAATAACTGTTGTTATATGAGAACTCTGCATAAAAAAGACTTTTGTCCCAACTACCACCATGCTTCAAGGCACAAGCTCTCAACATATCCTCCAAAATCTGGTTAGTCCTCTCTGTCTGACCATCTGTCTGAGGATGATATGCAGAACTAAAATTTAACTGTGTATCCATAGACTCATGCAGCTTCTGCCAGAACCTAGATGTAAACTGAGTACCTCTATCAGACACTATCTTCTTAGGCACTCCATGGAGACAAACAATTCTCAACATATACAACTCTGCAAGTCTGGCACTGGAATGGGTAGTCTTCACTGGAATAAAATGAGCCACCTTGGTCAATCGATCCACTGTAACCCATATGGAATCATACCCAATACTAGTACGAGGTAAACCCACTATGAAATCCATGCTGATTTCTTCCCACTTCCATTCAGGTACCTTGAGTGGCTGAAGCAAACCTGCGGGTCTCTGATCCTTACGCCAAAGTTAAATTTACTATACCATCTTTTTATGGGTGTTATGATGCGGAAGAATATCTAGATTGGGAGATGACGGTAGAACAAAAGTTTGCCTCCCACCTTGTTCCTGATAAACATAAGGTTCGACAAGCCACTAGTGAATTTAAGGATTTTGCTATAATCTAGTGGCAAGAATGTGCTTCATTAAACATACAACCAACTTCCTGGAATGAACTTAAAGTTGCTATGCGTGATCGTTTTGTTCCTGCCTCTTATAAGCGTGATTTGCGTAAGAAATTGCAACGTTTAGAGCAGGGAAACATGTCTGTTCAGGAATATTATGCCCAGCTACAGAAGGGTATGGTTCGTTGTGGGGTAGTAGAGGTCCTGAGGATATAATATGTCGTTTTTATGGTGGTTTGAGACGCAATATTCAGGACATTGTTGACTACAAAGAGTTTACTACCACCAACCAGTTGTTCCAACTTGCTATGCTTGCAGAAAAGAATTGCAGGGACGAACCAAGACCTTCACACCATCGCCGGTCGCAAGTGCACGTCCGACGCCACTAGCGAGTGCACGTTCGACAACGCCGGCGCCATTTGTGGAAGTACGTAATATGTCTAATGTGCAGGTTCCACAACACAAGAAGCCACTTTCTACCTCTGCTGACAAGGGGTCGTCAAGTAAATCTGCTAGTATCGTGTGCCACCGCTGCAAGGGCATGGGGCATGTCATGAAGGATTGTCCAAGTACTCGTCCTTTCATCGCTTCGCCGGATGGTAATGGATATATATAAGTGCTAGTGATGTTGAAGATGAATTAGTTGTTGCGACTAACTTTGTTGCAGATTCGGAGGATGACAATGAGGCTATAGCAATTGACTCCGAGGCTGCATCAGCGGGGTTCCAAAATTTGGCTCTTGTTCAGCGCGCATTGAGTTCACAGGTGGAACGTGAGGAGAAGATTCAGCGCAAAAATTTATTCCATATGTTCCTCATAGTCAAAAATTATCGTGTGCTCACCATAATTGATAGTGGGAGTTGCAACAACTTGGTGAGTTCAGATTTGGTAAAGAAGCTTCACTTGCCGACACGTTGCCTTGAACATCCTTACCATTTAGAGTGGTTGAACAGTAGTGGTCAAGCTAAAGTAACACAATCAACACGTATACATTTTTCTGTCCCTTGATTTTTAGGCTTTAGACCGAACTGATTCTGCAATACATCGGTCATTTTCTGTACCATGAGATCAACATTGGTGTCTTGATTCCCTGGCCTTCCAGCAGGTATTCCTGCAGCACCATGATATCCAGGATTTGGTAGAGCATCAATAGCATTGTAATCCATGAACTCTGAGTATCCATTCCCATACATATCTCTTTGCAACCTGTTATGCAAAGGAGATATCTTGTAAGCAGATGCAGGTGGATTTGCTGTGGTACCGAATGCCGCTTCACCAAATGTGCGAGGTTTTGGTACTGCTTGCTGAGGATCCTGCTGAATTGGGCGACCATTCGTATCTTTAGTCCCAGAAGCTCCAGTTTCTCCAATATTGTCTTTTCCATGCGGCTTTTGAGTTGTCGTGTGTGTATTGAAGTACGTTGGTCCACCAGGTGGCCCATATTCTTGCTCAAAAGCTTTATCCACGCCTTGACCAAAAATACTGATCATTATTAATCGAAAGCTATTCAAGAATGCAGTATTGTGATTGGTCATTGTTTCTCCCAGAGCCTTGTATAACAAGCCAGAAAACCGCTCTCTTTCTTCATCTGTACTCATATCTGACTGTCCAGGCAGCAAGACTCTTGGCAGTTCTGTTTTGAGAAAAGGTGCACCACTCCTGTTCTTGCCGAAAGATAGCAAGCACTTTTTAATGAACTGCTCTGCAGCAGCTTTCACTATCTGTTGATGCTCTTCAGTCAGTTCTTCAAGAGTGACATCCAGCAATTCTTTTATCTCAGGCATCTTCAAAGCTTGAGTGTCCCACCGGGCGTGCCAAAAAGTGTGTTGACGCAAAATCGGCTTCTCACGCCAAGCACACAGCAAGCCGAATCAGCTGGCTTCACACGTGCCCGATCGTCTGAATCCTGTAAGCGTGCCAGTCAATTTTCCCTGAAACTGACAAAGGAAGAAAAAATGTTTAGATATAAAACCTGGAACATGCCGGATGATACCAGACAGTTCCATCTCTACGGCTTGCAAGGCCAATCTTGATCGGCATATAGCTATGAACAAGCTATCTGTCGGCAATGCAGGCGCTCACATGCATATTCGGCAGAGCGCATACTGCCGAACGCATGACGTCATCATGATGAAGGATCGGTATTTTAATTAAGCGACACGTTGTAGCATGTAACCATAACCGATTATCATAACGCGACGAAATAAATAAAAGGGTGAAAGCACGATCGTAAATCTCTAATAAACAAGAATGCATAGGTCTAAAAGCACTAGTCTACCGCATGTCTAGATACCCTCGAACCCGTCAGGCGTAGAATCAAACAAGTTAATCCACCGCATGATACGACTTGTTTAAAATCACGCCACCAACCAAGAATAGATCAATCCACCGCATGATATACTCTAAACGTGGAAGGCTAGAAGCATTCATTATTTAAAACAAAGTTACGAACACGTTTTCACTCATTGAGGGACTGCCGAATACGGCTAGATAGCCGATTCGGGTTCCATGAAGAAGGAACAAGCTTCGTCGATGTTGATAGACCTATCAGATCGATTTCGAGCTCTAATCCACCGGATGATTAGTTCTAAAACGACCCAAAAACCTGCATCTACCGCATGATACCCGGCTCTGTCAAGATCCATACAAAACCAACGAGTTTGAACCCGCGACACGTGGCAATCTAGATTGGTTTGAATTCGGCTATGTAAGGTAACATGGTCATGTCTTGCGATGAATCAAAACCGAACCTAACCAATCTAGACTGGGCAAAAAGAGTGTTATATGAATTAAACATAAAGTAAAACCCAAATAACACAAGGTAACTTAATGAATCTATTAGATCTTTGCCAGTATCTAATAGAGCCGATAACTCGCTTCAAGCTAAACCTTAGCCTACCGCATGACTCATGATTTAACAAAGAAGCCTTCTCATACCAAGCTTAAATCCACCGCATGATACTAAGCACGGTAACAAGACTACTTGCATCATAATCTAAATCCACCGCATGATACTAGACATGATACAAGGTTGCCGGTACTTACGGAGGTCGACGGATCGATGGTTCCTCTCGAAGATTTCGATGACACGACTAAAGGACTCGAAAAGGTGGCGCAAGGCCGGTTTGTTGTATGATTGTTCGATCCCTATTACAATCACCATGGGTTCATATTTATACCCTGGTTTTGACACGATTCCTACTCGATTACGATTACAAAACGTTTGTTTCCAAAGAAATACGTCTAAAATGCCGTATTCATCTTGTATTCTTCATTAGATCGGTATCTTCCTTACTTGATCCACGTCATCACGCGTTCCCGAATGCTTTCCATAGAGCAGCTCCTTGCCGAATCGGCGACGGACTCCCGACCGCAGAATGCCTTTGCCGAACGCCCTTGAAGACAAGCTTTCCTTTCCGAACGATATCTTTCACTAATCCCGGCCCACATGTCAGTCTCTTTCTGGTGCCAAATTTTGGTGTTAACAAGGGGTCGTCAAGTAAATCTGCTAGTATCGTGTGCCACCGCTGCAAGGGCATGGGCCATGTCATGAAGGATTGTCCAAGTACTCGTGCTTTCATCGCTTCGCCGGATGGTAATGGATATGTAAGTGCTAGTGATGTTGGAGATGAATTAGTTGTTGCGACTAACTTTGTTGCAGATTCGGAGGACGACAATAGCTATAGCAATTGACTCCGAGGCTGCATCAACGGGGTTCCAAAATTTGGCTCTTGTTCAGCGCGCATTGAGTTCACAGGTGGAACGTGAGGAGGAGAAGATTCAGCCAAGAATTTATTTCATATGTTCCTCATAGTCAAAGATTATCATGTGCTCACCATAATTGATAGTGGGAGTTGCAACAACTTGGTGAGTTCAGATTTGGTAGAGAAGCTTCACTTGCCGACACATCGCCTTGAACATCCTTACCATTTAGAGTGGTTGAACAGTAGTGGTCAAGCTAAGGTAACACAATCAACACGTATATATTTTTCTGTTGGTTCTTATCATGATTCCGCTGATTTTGATGTTTTACCGATGCAAGCATCTTCTCTTTTGTTGGGTAGACCATGAGAATTTGATAATGATGTTGCACACCATGGTAGGACTAATACATATACTTTCATGCATAAGAACAAGAAAATCACTTTGCTTCCTTTATCGCCTACTGATATTAGGAAACATTTTCAAGAGCTTGCTGCACGAGATAAAGCTAAAATTGACAGTGTTGGGTATACTGATGATAAACCACCAGGGATTAAATTAAAGGTGGTGCTTTTATTTTTACTACATCCGCTGCTGCTGCATTATGTGATAACCCTGATGCTCCTTGTTATACTATGCTTAGTCGAGCTATGTGCTTTATTACAGATGATCTTTTGCCTCGCTCTTTGCATGTTCCTGTTACTAACCTTTTGCAGGAGCTTGATAATGGGATGGAGTCGAGGACGACTCCAATTCAAGAAGGGGAGGATGATGAGGACATCACCACGTTAGGAGGACATACACGAGTCGACTTCGTTTCCACGCTACAAGTCGTCTCCACGTCGGGCAACAACTTCGGTTCGGATTCAGCCGACATGCCTGCAGTCAAACTGAACATTCTCCCTCATACGGTGTCCAATCATGGTGTTCTTGGATGCGTTGGAACCGTGATGACGAGACTCTTCTTTTGGTTCTGGTATTAGCTCCAGAAGATTCGTGGATCATGCTGTGCGACCATGAAAAGGTGCTGCGACACCTGTTTTGGGCCTTTTCAGGCTTTGTATCGTGTCGGGCCTTCGGCCCATGTCATGGGCGCGGCGCCCCAACCCTAGCTCGCCCCCACAACATTAAATTCAGTAGCCGCCGTCGTTTAGAGTTGGGTTTTGCTTAGATTATTCTGTCGAGAACAGTTTCGCTGATCTATCGGGTTGTAGAACCCCAACTTTCGATCTTAATCATACATCTGCAGAGTCACTTCAGATTGAGCTGCGTTCTTTCGAGTTCTTGCTTGTGTTCTTCATTTCGCAGGCAGGGATTAGCCTTCTCGGCGAGGTCAACCGGGTTGTGACACGGTTGATAACCAGAGGAGTCGTGGTGCTAAGATTACGGGGTTCGAGTCGCTGACTTGAAGCCGAATCGGTGTGTTGCGCTCCGTCCAAAACGATTTATCCTTCACCTGACGGAAGATCGGGCCATTCCGTCCCCATCAGAAGCAAATGTGGAAGTAAGTGTATCTTAATATGCAATTGTATATCTAAAAATTGGTACTATATTATTTGACTAATAGAGTACAACATGATCTTTTTTGGTAGCTCATACTGTTCGGCCAGGTCAATCTCCGCCACCACATGCATGAAAGCTCTTTTGATGGACAACAGGCCGTTGAAGATGATGGAAAATAAACATGTGCTTACTTGGCTTTGTTTCATGTCTTGCTTTTGTCATTGAAATGAATAAAGATAACAACATTATAAAAATATATTATAATGTTCATTTACATAGGTACCCTGTTATAGTACTCTTGTATACGACTATGATCATGTAACCGACTTGTAACTCAACCACACGTGCAATACAACCAAGTACACAGGACGTAGGGTATTACGTAATTTGCCCGGGAAACGACGGCGGCGACGATCTTGCGCTAGGGTTTCATGGGGAGGAAAAACGAAACGAAGGTGGTGACCAAAGCTTTATAGCGCGACACAGGTGGCCCCGAGGGGGAAGCTCGACGTGGACCCGGTCGCATTTGAGTCCGGTTCGGACGGGGGTTGGGGATGACAGGTGGGGTCTGCGGGCAGCGAGAGAAGAGAGAGGCAGACGATCGCGGCAGTTGGGCTGGCTCGGCTATGGCCCAACAGGCCGAGATGGTGAGGCGACTGCTGGAAATTAAGGAGAGAGAGGCGGACTGGGCCGCTACTGCGCTCGGCCCAAAAAGGCTGGCCGGGCTGGTCGTGGTTGCGTGAGCCACACATCAGCTGGATTGGGGTTTCGATCCGTTCCCTTACCCCGCAAGCAAGCGTGCGGGACGAGAAAGTCGACGACACGAGGTGGATGCACGCTTAATCCCGCGTTGGCATCCAGGCATATCATACTTTTTTTTGCGTGGATAAAAGATTTTCATTAAGCTTAATTAGGTGACATTACAATCCAGAGACACGGCATGCTCAATACAATTGGGAATACTTTCTAACCAAGCAGATGATGTGAACACACGTCTAGCATGTTGTGCTAATTCATGTGCTACTCTATTTTGCTCTCTCTTGATCTTGACCAAACGGACATTTTCCAACATTCTCATGATCGCTTTGCTGTCTTCTACCAAGGTTGCATGGATTGAACGATCAATTTCTTGGTTACCAAGAGCAGTAAGACAACTTGAACAATGAGATTCCAGAATCACCGGACCCCTGCACCATCGATGGGCGAATAACAAGCCTTCCCTACAGGCAAGGAATTCTGCTTCTTCCGCCGAGGAGCAATGAAACAGGCACTTCCATGCAGAGACAAGGACATGTCCATTGTGATCCCGAATAATGACACCTGCAGAGGCTTGGCCTGTCATTTCCACATAACTTCCGTCAACATTAATTTTAATCCATCCTTCCTCTGGCGGTCGCCACAAGAGCTTAGTCATTTGCTTCTCCTTAGGCACCTTTTGCTTCTGACTTCTTGAAAAAACGTTAAGTGGGCCTTTTCCTTTCATATCATCTGCAATGTTGTGTTGTATTTGAAACAGAGTTCCTTGCAATGCTCTTAACACAACTGCATGGTAAATTGATTCAGATTCCATACCACAGATATTGCATGTATCCTGTTTCAAGATATTCCTAGCTTTCTTATTAACATTGGTTGGGAGACTGTTTCTTGCGAGGCGCCATGCAAAAATTCTGACTTTGGGAGGAATATTTGCTTTCCATATATGCTTCCATAAGTATCCTCTATTTTTATTCTCACTGCTTGAAGCATGTGTCTCAAGGGTGCTCAGATTCAGTGCAAGTTTGTAAGCACTTTTGACTGAAAATATGCCAGAGCGCTCAAAGTGCCAGGCTATTATATCTTCTCTCCTATATGAGAGCTTAATTTTTAGGATCTCTTCAACATCCGCTGGAACAAAAATTTGTTGCAAAATGTCAACCTTCCATTCCATTCGCTCTTCGTCAATGAGATCAGACACCCATTTTAATCTTAACTGTCGATTTTTTCTGATTGGTCTCAAATAAAAGTCTCTTGGAATCCAATTATCACGCCAAATACGAATATGTTTGCCATTCCCAACACGCCAGATAATGCCTTTTTTCAATAATTCAATACCATACTCAATTGCACGCCATGTATTAGATGCATTGCCTGTGAAAACCGTGTCAAGTAAATCTCCATTTGGAAAATATTTAGCTTTTAGAAGTCTGGAACATAGATTATTTGGGAAAAATAATAACCTCCAAGCCTGGCGTGCCAATAAAGCTTGGTTAAAGAGTTGAAAGTCTCTAAATCCCATCCCACCTCTGCACTTTGGCTGCACCAAATTTTTCCAGGAGACCCAATGAGTCTTCCTTTTCCCATCTTCTGCACCCCACCAATAATATCTAATCATACGCATAAGATCCTCGCAGAGGCCCTTAGGTAGCTTGAAGACACCCATCATATATGTGGCAAGGGCTTGTGCAACTGATTTTATCAAAACTTCTTTTCCTGCCATTGATAAATTCTTGTCACTCCAATCAGCCAATCTCTTGCCAAAACGTGCTCTAATTGGTTGGAACTTATCTTTCTTCATTCGACCCTCTGGGGTAGGTAGCCCAAGATATTTTTCATCAAAAGCCTCTTTCTCAATTTGTAACATACCTCGGACAGAGTACTTAGCCTCATCAGAACATAGAGTTCCAAACATGACAGAGCACTTTTGGGGGTTGATTAATTGTCCAGTGCTTCTACAGTACACATGCAGGATGTTTTTTATGCGACTTGCTTGCTGTGCGTCTGCCTTAAAAAACAATAGACTATCATCTGCAAATAAGAGGTGTGATATAGACGGTGCACGACGACAGATCCTTAAAGCTTGTACTTGTTGGGATTCTATTGCCTTGCTTAGTAATGTAGATAAACCATCAGCCACAAATAAAAATAGATAGGGCGATAGAGGATCACCTTGACGAAGGCCCCGTGTCGGCTTGAATGTTCTCTGCAGGGCACCATTGAGATTTACTTGATAAGTGACAGTGGTAACACACTGCATGATCCAATTAACTCATTTATCACAGAAGCCCATCTTGCACATTACTCCTTCCAGATAACTCCATTCCACCCTGTCATAAGCTTTTGAAAGATCAAGCTTATAAGCACAAAAATTACGAGCTTTTTCATTACCAGATTGTAGAGCATGCAGGCACTCAAAAGCAATAAGAGCACCTATATATAGGAGTAAGTATGATATGGCATAAGCAGCCGGCCGACCGTGCGTGTTAGGTACGGGTTTTTACTTACCGTGGTATTTAGTTTGTGCCCCCCTAGGAGGCAATGCCACTGTGTGTAGGTGACTCAGCGCGAATTGCTTCGGTCGGGTTACCTTACCGAAATCAGATAGCGCCAACATTGTTTGCCGGCCATCGGTGCTCTGATCTCGCGGAAATGTAAGCATAGAGCTGAGGCAGAGGTATACACACGTAGCGCATGCCATCTATCTGCTGCTTCCATCTGATCGAGGCAGAGGTATACAGACGTAGGGTTTTTACCGTGATATTTAGTTTGGGCGGTGTAGTACGTGACGACAACGAGTATGGTTGCGCGGCCGATGTGTACGTGACTCGGTGCCTTTGCTTCGGTCGGGGTTTCTTACCGGAATCAGCTGGTGTGAATATTGCTTGCCGGCCCTCGGTCCTCTCGCGGTCGGGTGTTACCTATGCTTTTCGATCGTCCGCTATAAATGTAAGCGTAGAGCTGAGGCAGAGGGTATCCACACGCAGCGCATGCATATGTGGTAGCTGCTGCTTCCATCTAGCTTTGCTCCTCTCCTCGTTCGATCGATCGATCCGGCGCGATCGCGATATGGGCTCCGGCGGCAGCGGCAAGCAGGTCGTGGACGACGGCGAGGGATCTGTTTCTCTTCGAGGTGGTGGAGGAGAAGCTAGCGTCCGGTGTTTTGTTTGCACAGGTGGGAGAACGAGGAGAGGCCGGGGTGCTGGTGTATTTGGCGGTTCCCTATTCAGATCTATCAAATCAATTCATGCTTGATAGTAGAATAATATAACATAGGAATGTTTTTATGTGGTGCTAACGATTTAATAAATATCTTTGTAGCTCTAGAATGTTTCGGTTTATATTCCTACCTATATATATATCCTTTTTTGGGTTTTTTCAAATGAATAAAATAATTGGAATTTTGGAAATGGTAGTAGGGAAGATAGATGGCAAGTGCCTGATCGATTTGATCAGGTCGTGTTTAACCAACCCCAATCCTTTTACCAACCCCAAACATCCGACTGCATTTTCCAACTGAAATGGAAAATAACTACCGAAATGGAATTATACATCCAGAATAAACCTAAAAAAACATGATCCCAGGCGGCCAATTTTTTCACAGGAGTACTCGCTACTGAAGGCTATTTCAGAATCAAAAGTCACCAAAATGGGACTTATGGACTTGTGGGGTAGGGACTAGAGTTTAGTCCCTTTTAGTCACCATGTTTGGTATTTTTGGGACTAAAAGGGACTAAAGTTTAGGTGACTAAAAAATGTCAGGTAACCAAACAGGGCCTAAGCATGCATGCATCTTTTGCCTATCTTTTGCATCGCATCGCAGCAGCAGATCTAGAGAGAGAAAAAGAAGCATCTATCACATCGTTAAATCATAGTAATTAATATATATTATTATTTGAACATGAAACGTCACTGTTAGCTAGGCAACATCAGACATCATCAAGTAATGTTTTGTCAGCTAGGCTATGTACTGTAGAAAGAAATTAGTACGTCCCTGGTTTGGTAATAATAAACGTACTTGCATTGCCAATCAACAAAGCAGTACACTAGACGGTAATAATTGCGTGTTTAATGCTGCATATATATATGCATCGAGGAAGAATAAGATGATGTCACTGTTGCTAGCTTGCTGGGAAGACCAAGTACTGGGTGGCATGCAGGGAATGGGAGTTCCTCCAAATATAATCCAAGTCTCTACTGTCATATACATCTTTCAGGTATAGATGATGGAGCCAAAGAAAAGTTTCGCTACTTGCGCTAGACCAATCATGCATGTTTGTCATTTTGTCTAAACAAAAGTCACATAATCTGCTGTGACTGATGCAATCCATGGCATTCTGAAACTTTTTGAGGCCATAGCGCACAGCACAGAGCATGCGAGCAATTAGTTTCTCACTTTGATGGTTAGACTGGTTGGTCAAAACAAAACCACAAGCATTGCCGCCGCAGTCCTCCGCCGCTACCAAAGGTGGCGCCATCGCTGCCGTCATGCTGCTGCCGCTGGCCCCGCTGTGGCCGAGCTGAGGCCGTCGCCGGCGAGAGCGCCGCCGCCGCTGAAGCTGCTCGTGCGGCCCTTGGCAGCCGGATACCTGGGGATGCGCGAAATGTCAGGGCACTGCATGCCGCGTCCGCATTTTTTTAATTTGCGTGGCCCCACGCTGGTCAGGTCAACGCCTCCTCTCTCCGATCTGCTCAACCCCGGCGCCGGTGGAGCGTTTCGGCACGACCCAGGCGGAACGCAGGCACCGCTCGAGGCGAGTGAGTTCCTCCACGGACGGCCCCTCCGCCAGGCGACTCGCCGTCCACCGCCGCCGCTGGTTTCTCGCAGTCCTCCGTCTCCCTCCGCCTCGCGGCCGCTCGCCGTCGTCCACACCGCGCTTGCCGTCCTCCGCACCGCGCTCGCAGCCCTCCACGTACCGACAGACCCTCCGCTCGGCGGCTCGCCGCCCTCTGCCGCGCACTCCGCCGCTTGCTCGCCGTTCTCCACCGCCAGCCCCTCCCAAGATCGCCGGAGACTGCGCCGCTCTTCCTCCTGCAATTTCTTTCTCCATGGCAGTGTGCTTCCTCTCTGTCATACCGGATCTGAGTTATTTCCTTCCGCATCGCCTTTCCATGCGTGCCGGCAAGATCTAGTTCTCTCGTCTCGGCCTGCGTCGCCGCCAACCTCGCCTTCGGCTTCCTCATCATCTACGCGCTGGCGCTCACCGTCGCCGTCCCCGGAGTGCTCGTCATCCTCGGCGCCTCCAGCAACAAGGTGCCCCGAGCAAGAAGGTGCCCATCATTTACTCGGCGCCTCAAGCAAGAAGGTGCCATGTGTGGACAGGTGTCGGTTCCTGAGTGTGCGGCCGCGGATACGAGTGGGAGTGCGTTTCTGCAGCATCGGCTCTTGTGGCAGCTGAACGGAGGACTGGAGGAGGTCACGCGAAGCAGGCGCATGTTCGCCGGCGATGCATCAAGCATACCTTCGTCTCCTCCGCAGTTCAGCAGCATACTACCCCGGGCGACGGCCGCTGTCTCGTCGGAGCTCTCGGAAGAAGACGAGAGGACAACCGCGATGGCCAAGAATCAGGCGAGCCCGCTGATGCGACGCGTGTGTCCGCGGCTGCGACTGCGAGAAGAGTCCAGTCCACCACGCCAGCCGCCTTCCTCTGCTCCGGTTGTTGCTCAAGGCGGCGCTGCTATCGACTCGTTCCACGGGCTGTCCAACCGCCATCTCCTTTCCCTGCGGTTATCGGAGGAAGCAGCGCCGCCGGGCGCCGGCGTCCTCAAGCTGCGCGCGGTCGCCGCGGAGCTCCGCCGTCGGGCTCCCGAACGACGCAAAAAACGACCAAGTCAAATGGCATATTCGCTGCATCCGGGCCGCACATATCCGATCGAACGGTCCCGCGTACTCAAGGGGTGGTCGGTAAATGAAATACCGTCCACCCCCGACCTAGGCAGCGCTTCCTCCGCTTGTTGCCTCCGGCTCGCCAGAGCGCCGCCGCGTTCCCGCCGCCTCCCTATATCCTTGCTCACGGCGGCCGTGGCCGGGCACCTGCGCGCGCGGCTGCCCTCCGCCATCGCCGAGCGGATCGACGGCGAGCTGCGCAGCGACGCCGCGGTTCTGTGTGGCATCGCACGGCGTAGCAGGGTGGTGGAGGACTCATCCGGGAGGCGTTCCGGGCCGTCAATGGAGAGATGGTGGCGAGCGGCGGCGCCGGACGGAAGGGGCTCGCCGACCATGCTCGCCAAGGAGATGGCAGATTGGCAGAGCACACGGTGCGCACTGGGAGCCAGAACAACGTCAACACCTCGTCCTCGTCATATTCAGGGACCGCGTGGCCTGGTTCCGTCCTGTGGTCTCAAACTTATTCGTAGTCTTGTACAATTGTTATGGATTTGGGAACTAAGGTAACTTATAAAGTGCGAATTTGAACTTTTGGAAGCTGAATGAAGATATTGTAGTTTCTTTGGGCTTTCTGTCAGTGCACATATGTTTTTTGATCGTGGGAGCATCTGGGCATCTAATGTAGTTCTTCTAGTGGCCTAGCTCTAAGAGTTTATTTGGGTGAAGGCTAAGTTCTTTTTTTTATCGAATACGCAAGAGAATTGCGCATCTTTATATTAAGATAGATAGATGAAATTTACAACGACGCTTGTGTTGCACCCATCCCGCTTATGTCTTTTTTTTAGAACGTGCGTAGCACGTTTTTCATTAAGAAGAAAGAGAATGTTAAAGTTAATGTTTACAGAGACATTACAAACCGCTGCAAAGAGCAAGAGATGCAGAGAGAGAACTAAACTCTAACAAGGGTGAGTAAGACGGTGAAGCCCGCCCTAGCCCACACCCTGGCCTCCTCCATAATCAATGGGGCTAAGGCCACCGGCATCAGTGCAGCCCGATCATGCACCCTCCTATTGCGCTCCTTCCAAAGCGACCAAGCGACCAACCATGCAAGTGAGTCGCACCCTTTGCGCCTCTCCTTCGACACT
>OAMR01000284.1:1312955-1355234 GCA_900205405.1 Echinochloa crus-galli
GCACCGGAAGATTGGCACCGGGTGGGAAAGCGCATGATTCTGGTAGTGAGTTTTTGCAATTTTAATAAAATTATGATTAAAGATTATGGAACATGCAATTTTAAAATCTTGAAACCTAGATAAACAAATGAATTATTGTGTATAATCTAGGCATTATTATTTCGTATTTTTCTTTCTCCTCATTTCAATATGATTTAGGTGGTTGCTAAATGCTATGCTGAATAGAAAAATACGAAATAATAATGCTTAGAGTCTACACAATAATTCTTTTGTTTATCTAGGTTTCAAAATTTTAAAATTGCATGTTCCATAATCTTTAATCATAATTTTATTAAAATTGCAAAAACTCACTACCAGAATCATGCGCTTTCCCACCCGGTGCCAATCTTCCGGTGCTAAAGGAAAAGGGTGTCACCTTTAGCACCCGGTCAAATAACCGGTGCTAAAGGAATATTTGCATATTTGCGTGTTGCGGGATTCGAACTCAAGACCTCTTGAGTCACGCGCGTGCACCCACCTAACCATCTCCCCTACACAGCACATGTGATAGAATAAAAGATGCGCTCCTTTTGAAGTAGCATGTGACACCCACTTTAGCACCGGTTCGTAAATACGACCCGGTGCTAATGTGGGTGTCACATGCTACTTCAAAAGGAGCGCATCTTTTATTCTATCACATGTGCTGTGTAGGTGAGATGGTTAGGTGGGTGCACGCGCGTGAGCCAAGAGGTCTTGAGTTCGAATCTTGCAACACGCAAATATGCAAATATTTTTGCCTACTGCCCCCACCTTTAGCACCGGTTGGAAAACCCGGTGCTAAAGTGGCTTCCCAACCGCCAGGGAACCTGCAGGCCTCAGGAAACCGCAGCCCGCAACCGTGCCGGCGCCAGCGACAAGGGAGCCACATGCACCAAGGGTTCAGGTTCAGGTTCACCTCACCCATCCACTGTACCCCATTAAAAACTGAAAGGCTGGTGATTACTTAATGGCCATCGACATTCCGTTTGCACCTGCTTTTCAGCGACTCCTTGGCAGTAAACGTGGCCGGAGCACGTACTGCTAATACTAGTCCCTACTACCGGATGTTAGAATAATGGGTCCCCTGGAATAATAATGTGCTGTCCATAAGCTGCAAAGGAAAAACTTTTTCAGGAGTGAAGCAACATACACTCAAACAATTTGTGTGTATTACTGAGTTAATGGCACAACTGCAGGAAAAAATAGCTGAGGAACTCACCCGTGGATCAGAAACAACAGCAACCTTCACACTTTTATTCTGTCCAACAAAAGTGGAGGGAGAAATATGATAGTGAGATAACAGTGACATGGCATCGTGCAAAATTCTTATTACTTGCTGGTCCCTGAATCGAACTACATATTAACATTTTTTTTAGAACGTGCGTAGCACGTTTTTTATTAAGAAGAAAGAGAATGTTAAAGTTAATGTTTACAGAGACATTACAAACCGCTGCAAAGAGCAAGAGATGCAGAGAGAGAACTAAACTCTAACAAGTCATTTTGTCTAAACAAAAGTCACATAATCTGCTGTGACTGATGCAATCCATGGCATTCTGAAACTTTTTGAGGCCATAGCGCACAGCACAGAGCATGCGAGCAATTAGTTTCTCACTTTGATGGTTAGACTGGTTGGTCAAAACAAAACCACAAGCATTGCCGCCGCAGTCCTCCGCCGCTACCAAAGGTGGCGCCATCGCTGCCGTCATGCTGCTGCCGCTGGCCCCGCTGTGGCCGAGCTGAGGCCGTCGCCGGCGAGAGCGCCGCCGCCGCTGAAGCTGCTCGTGCGGCCCTTGGCAGCCGGATACCTGGGGATGCGCGAAATGTCAGGGCACTGCATGCCGCGTCCGCATTTTTTTAATTTGCGTGGCCCCACGCTGGTCAGGTCAACGCCTCCTCTCTCCGATCTGCTCAACCCCGGCGCCGGTGGAGCGTTTCGGCACGACCCAGGCGGAACGCAGGCACCGCTCGAGGCGAGTGAGTTCCTCCACGGACGGCCCCTCCGCCAGGCGACTCGCCGTCCACCGCCGCCGCTGGTTTCTCGCAGTCCTCCGTCTCCCTCCGCCTCGCGGCCGCTCGCCGTCGTCCACACCGCGCTTGCCGTCCTCCGCACCGCGCTCGCAGCCCTCCACGTACCGACAGACCCTCCGCTCGGCGGCTCGCCGCCCTCTGCCGCGCACTCCGCCGCTTGCTCGCCGTTCTCCACCGCCAGCCCCTCCCAAGATCGCCGGAGACTGCGCCGCTCTTCCTCCTGCAATTTCTTTCTCCATGGCAGTGTGCTTCCTCTCTGTCATACCGGATCTGAGTTATTTCCTTCCGCATCGCCTTTCCATGCGTGCCGGCAAGATCTAGTTCTCTCGTCTCGGCCTGCGTCGCCGCCAACCTCGCCTTCGGCTTCCTCATCATCTACGCGCTGGCGCTCACCGTCGCCGTCCCCGGAGTGCTCGTCATCCTCGGCGCCTCCAGCAACAAGGTGCCCCGAGCAAGAAGGTGCCCATCATTTACTCGGCGCCTCAAGCAAGAAGGTGCCATGTGTGGACAGGTGTCGGTTCCTGAGTGTGCGGCCGCGGATACGAGTGGGAGTGCGTTTCTGCAGCATCGGCTCTTGTGGCAGCTGAACGGAGGACTGGAGGAGGTCACGCGAAGCAGGCGCATGTTCGCCGGCGATGCATCAAGCATACCTTCGTCTCCTCCGCAGTTCAGCAGCATACTACCCCGGGCGACGGCCGCTGTCTCGTCGGAGCTCTCGGAAGAAGACGAGAGGACAACCGCGATGGCCAAGAATCAGGCGAGGCCGCTGATGCGACGCGTGTGTCCGCGGCTGCGACTGCGAGAAGAGTCCAGTCCACCACGCCAGCCGCCTTCCTCTGCTCCGGTTGTTGCTCAAGGCGGCGCTGCTATCGACTCGTTCCACGGGCTGTCCAACCGCCATCTCCTTTCCCTGCGGTTATCGGAGGAAGCAGCGCCGCCGGGCGCCGGCGTCCTCAAGCTGCGCGCGGTCGCCGCGGAGCTCCGCCGTCGGGCTCCCGAACGACGCAAAAAACGACCAAGTCAAATGGCATATTCGCTGCATCCGGGCCGCACATATCCGATCGAACGGTCCCGCGTACTCAAGGGGTGGTCGGTAAATGAAATACCGTCCACCCCCGACCTAGGCAGCGCTTCCTCCGCTTGTTGCCTCCGGCTCGCCAGAGCGCCGCCGCGTTCCCGCCGCCTCCCTATATCCTTGCTCACGGCGGCCGTGGCCGGGCACCTGCGCGCGCGGCTGCCCTCCGCCATCGCCGAGCGGATCGACGGCGAGCTGCGCAGCGACGCCGCGGTTCTGTGTGGCATCGCACGGCGTAGCAGGGTGGTGGAGGACTCATCCGGGAGGCGTTCCGGGCCGTCAATGGAGAGATGGTGGCGAGCGGCGGCGCCGGACGGAAGGGGCTCGCCGACCATGCTCGCCAAGGAGATGGCAGATTGGCAGAGCACACGGTGCGCACTGGGAGCCAGAACAACGTCAACACCTCGTCCTCGTCATATTCAGGGACCGCGTGGCCTGGTTCCGTCCTGTGGTCTCAAACTTATTCGTAGTCTTGTACAATTGTTATGGATTTGGGAACTAAGGTAACTTATAAAGTGCGAATTTGAACTTTTGGAAGCTGAATGAAGATATTGTAGTTTCTTTGGGCTTTCTGTCAGTGCACATATGTTTTTTGATCGTGGGAGCATCTGGGCATCTAATGTAGTTCTTCTAGTGGCCTAGCTCTAAGAGTTTATTTGGGTGAAGGCTAAGTTCTTTTTTTTATCGAATACGCAAGAGAATTGCGCATCTTTATATTAAGATAGATAGATGAAATTTACAACGACGCTTGTGTTGCACCCATCCCGCTTATGTCTTTTTTTTAGAACGTGCGTAGCACGTTTTTCATTAAGAAGAAAGAGAATGTTAAAGTTAATGTTTACAGAGACATTACAAACCGCTGCAAAGAGCAAGAGATGCAGAGAGAGAACTAAACTCTAACAAGGGTGAGTAAGACGGTGAAGCCCGCCCTAGCCCACACCCTGGCCTCCTCCATAATCAATGGGGCTAAGGCCACCGGCATCAGTGCAGCCCGATCATGCACCCTCCTATTGCGCTCCTTCCAAAGCGACCAAGCGACCAACCATGCAAGTGAGTCGAATCCTTTGCGCCTCTCCTTCGACACTCTTTTCCGTGCACCCACCCACCACTCTGCGAATGGGCCGTCATGTTGAGGCGTAAGAATTTGGAGATTCACCTGTCGGAGCACTAAAAGCCAACACTGTCGGCTTTGGACACAACCGATGAGGAGATGATCCAGGGTCTCACTGTGCTGTGCACCCTGTGCACATTCATCCCGTTCGCGAAGGCCATGACGCCGTAGACGGTTTGAGGTCCAACAACGGCCATGCAAGACCAGCCAACCAAAGAAGCGGCATCTCATCGGCGCTTGGGTCTTCCAAAGTTGCTTTGCCCCCAGTAAGGTAGTGCGACCAAAGAAAAATGCCCGATAAGCTGAGGCAGATATAAACTCTCCATTGGTTGTCCATTTCCAAATGAATTTGTCAGGGGCGGTTGACAACTGTCGACCTTGCAGTAGGTCCCAAATCCGAAGAAATTGAACCAGAACCTATACTGTGAGGGCATTCCTAATGTCCCTAATCCATCTTTGTTCGGTTAGCCCCTCCCGCACCGTTCGTGAATTCCTTAACCGCGGAGCACGGCCAGCCAAAGATTGGGGGCAAGCTGTCGAATAGAGCAACCGTTGAGCCAGCTATCCTTCCAAAATAGAGCGGAAGCTCCATCTCCAACTTGCACCGTGATCGAGGCATCGAAAAAAGCCACCGCGCGCCTGTTTATACTAAATGGGAATCCTTTCCAAGTCTTGGCCTCATCTGTTCATGCTAGCCAGAGCCATCGTAACCTAAGGGCAATACCCATCAGCTGCAGGTTAGGGATCCCCAAACCGCCGAAGTCCACAGGACAGCATACATTAATCCAAGCGACCGAGCAACGACCACCTGAAGCGACCTCAGTACCGCACTATAAGAAACCCCTTACCAACGTCTCGATTGCTTTGGTAGCCCAAGGGGCAATCGCAATTGCAGTAGCAATTTGGACCGGGATTGCACAAAGTGTGGACTTCGCCAAAGTAAGACGCCCACTTCTATTAAGCAACCTTCCTTTCCAGGTGGGAAGACGACCAGCGACCCTATCGACCAAGGGTTGTAAGGCAGATTTTGGTAGCTTGGATACGGAAAGTGGGACCCCCAAGTAAGTGCATGGTAATGTAGAAGTCTGACACTGCAAGATGTCTCTCGTGAGCATTAATTGACCTTCAGAGCAGTGGATGGGGTAGACCTGACTTTTCTCATAATTAGTCGCTAGCCCAGTGGCATCCTCGAAGCATACTAGAATTTTCTTTATAAGCTTGAGATCAAGAGCGACCGGTGACAGAAATATGATCACATCATCTGCATAGAGTGAAACACGATGCCTGATATGTGCAGGAACGAGAGGTTCAAAGAGACCTTGATCATCTGCTTTGGCGACCATTCTGTGTAAACATTCCATGACCAACACAAAAAGCATTGGTGATAAGGGATCCCCTTGCCGCAGGCCGCGACCATGACAAATCCTGCGCCCCGGTATCCCATTCATCAAAACCTTGGTACTAGCTGTGGAGAGGATGGTGGAAATCCAATCTGTCCAAATCCGGGGACAGCCCACGGCAACCAAAAGTTCCAAGAGAAATACCCAAAAAACTGAGTCAAAAGCCTTAGCTAGATCGATTTTGAGCATTAGTTTTGCCGACTTTTTTGCTGCAATTGCTCTGGTGGCCCCCTGGACGTACCGAAAGTTGTCCTGAATCTGTCGACCCTTTATGAAGGCACTCTGATTTGGCGAGACAAGAGCAGGCAAGTACGGCGCAAAGCGATTCGCCATTGCCTTGGAGAAGATCTTGCCGAAGCTATGGATCAGGCTGATTGGGCGGTAGTCCCCTAGAGAATAGGGGACGTCCTTCTTCGGCAAGAGTGTCAAGAGTGCCTCATTGAGATGGTGGAAGCTTCGGCAGTCCAAAGAAGACAGAGCGTCAAAGGCTTTAATGATATCCCCCTTGATGATTGGCCAGGCCGACCTGTAAAAGCGACCAGTGAAGCCATCTTCGTTCTATAGACTTGACGTTTACAAAGGCCCTGGAAGTAGGACGGCACCCACATCCACACTTGTTGGACGTTACACATGCACGTAGCATTATTATCATGGTATGCCCTGTCTCTGGGAGATCCCATAATAGCATCAAAATGATCAAAGGCAGCCTCTTATGTCTTTGATTCTATTACAAAACTAAGCAACCTAGAGAAGGCCTCTACTTGCTGCTAACACGACTACTCACAAACTAAACAACAGAGGTCACTCACGCCGGCCAAAATCCACTGCTCGCCTTGCATCTTTGCAGCCATTAGAACTTCTTGCACCGGCGATTGTACACCATGGAACTCTCGTGTATTCCTTTGCTTCCACCGGTGAATGAGTACTGGACAATTATATATCCATGGAGCACTACAACCATTCGTCGCCGGGTCTGATCAGGCCGCGGCCGTGATACCCCCTTGGACCGTGCGGCACGGGGGACGCGTGCGGGGTCGGGAACAATTCCCTCACTGCTGCGAGCTCTTTGGACTCCAGCTTGCTGTGGTAGAGCACGTCGTAGGCTTGCTTGGCACCTGTGGTGCCGGTGCTTGTTCCTCCAGAACGCCATAACGGCGCATCATGAGGACCTCCCCTCTTCTAGACGCAGGAATGTGTGATAAGGCTAAGTTCTAAGTTTACTAGACCGGCAATGGTGGTGTGTCTAGCTTTATGCCTGCTTTAGAGGCGTTGTTTTGGAGCTCTTACCTCGTGGTGGGTGGTCATTAATTTCAAAACCATGGAAATAGGCTTTCAATGCAATTCAAGCCCAATTTTGATCCGAAAATCAGAAACAAATTGAACCCAATTTCATTCCCTCTTTCATCAAGTAGATGAGAAAATTCATGGATCTAGGACTGATTGTAGTAACCAGACAGGTTCTTGGGGATTTTGGATGACACTATGGGACAAATTTAAAAACCATTCGTACAAAAAACTTTCTCCCCCATATATATATGTCTACTGGATACATAATAAGATCGCATCCTTAACATGTTGAATGCCGTAATTTTCCTTTTAGAAAGTGATACACATGGAAGTTTATCGAAAGCGGCAAGTACAAATTTAATTTACACCAATTATATGTATGTCAAAATAAAATTTTTCCGAGACTAGGGCCCACCCACAAGACCTAACTAACTCCACCTAACACAATGCCGTCTTACCGTTCGATTGAATCAAACGTCCAAGAACGTTCACGCTCTCCTTTATATTCCCGCACCCGGTTCTCGCTAACCCTAAATCTCAGACGCCGGCTCACCATTTCACCGCCGCCACAAAAAAAAACACCCACATCTTGCACTCCTTGACATACCTATGACCCTCAGTTCCTCAAAGTTACTGCACAACCAAAATGATTTGAGATACTCCAACATTTCTGAAGTTCTTCATAGACAAGATGATGATCCCCTTGTTTCTTGAGTTTTCGTAGTTATTTTTACTTCTGTAGTTTTTGTGGTTGAAGGACTTTGAATTCTTTAATACCTTGCGAGTGCAACAAATCCTTGTAGCTTGGTGACTCGACCCGGAATCGTGGTATAAGTTTCTCCCTTGCATATTAGTGTTGCAAGGATATTTGATCTAAGAAAAGTATCCAGTGATATAATAGGAAAAGACAGCATAATTTTTTATATGGAACATGTTTTAGTTGTACTAGTCGTGTCCACAGATTTTTTTTCCGTATTTCTTGGTAACATGTTGAAAATTTTCACATTGCCCATTCAATGCTGTGTTCTGTGCAAGTTCAGATCTTAAATCGACAAAGCCAATCGATTTTATCTAAATTTGTACAGTATTTGAATGGTCAATGAGAGAAATTTCAAAAGGCAACCATATAAACATGGCAAGATGTTTTAGTGGTATGTATGAAGATATTAACATGTTTTTTTGTGTAGTTGACATGATATTGTCATGTCCAAAGTTTTTTTTCATGCTTCTTGCTGACATGTTTTTTTTTACGTTTCTTGCTGGCACATTTAAAGAATTTTCATGCTGCCCATTCAATGCTGATTTGTGTAAGTTCAGATTTTAGATCAACTTCGAATCATGTATGGCGAGTTGATTTACATATCCGAATTTGTACGACATTAACTATTGAAGAGGCGGTGTAAGAAATTCCAAAACTCCAGCATATAAACATGGCAAAATTCAGATGAGATAAAAGGGAGGGAGTGCCATCACGTCATAGGATGATCCTAGCTTATAGATTTCCTCATTAATTTTCTTTCTCCCGTGAAGTACTGGATATTATTTTTGATATGAATGGGATCGTCTAGATTGTGATTCACATTCGAAATAAATCTAAAGATTTAGAAATTAAAATCCGAGATTTATTTTGATCTGAATCAGAATCTCGACGATTTCATTCGTATCAAAAATGATCTCAGTAATTAACTGAAGAAAGAGAATTGATTAGCAAATCATTTAATATGGGATCTTTATTGGAAAATAATTTAATGTGGGATTTTGTTTTTTGGAAAATCATTTAATATGGGATCTTTTAGGATACGATGAAGATGATGCTCCAGTTGTGAGTCAATTTCCATTTGCAGCAAGATTCCAAATTGAGCAGCCGCCATTTTCGAGTTTGAAACGTGACAGTCTTTGACGATCTTCAAAGTTCCGTTTTTCAGATCGGCCCTCATCCTACCGCGAAATTGTACAGGATCTCAAAATAACACTACTAGTCACTGACACGACAACCGTAAGCCAAAAGGTGCTGCAAGAACAGAGAAGTGACCTGCATGATGTCTTTCGATTTGTGTAAAAGGATGGAAATGAAAACACTGCTGTTTTTCTTTTTTTGAATGCAAATGAAAATACTGTGCGTTGCTCACCACACCTGTCACCGCCACGTGGCGCGCTGCTTCGCGTTTTGTTTGCTGTTGCCTGATTGCTTCCGAAAGCTCGTGACAGTTCGAACGCAGCAACACAGCAATGCATCATCCAGGCTAGGATTCGATCTCGTCGTCGTCGGCGCATATATAAATGCCACGCTGGTAGCGATCAGCGAGTGCTCCTACGGTAGCTAGCTAGGTCCATGTCGAACGACGGCGATGTCCCCCCGCCGCCGCCGCCGGTGGCGGCGCCCAAGTCGCTGGCATGGGGCAAGTGCCCGGAGCTGTACCTGTCCTACGGCACGGCGGCGCTGAAGCACTCTCTCCCGGCGCAGGCCGACACCGTGGTGGTCGTGCCGTCGTTCACGATGCTGTCGCCGCCCATGGGCCTCGACTACTTCGCCGTGTTCGGCGGCGGCGGCCACCCCGGCGCGGCCGTCGTCGCCGAGCGCCTGCGCGCGCGGCTGGGCGGCGCCATCGCCGAGCAGGTCGAGCTCGAGCTGGGCAGGGAGAGCCCCCTGTTCGGTGGGGCGGCGCGCGGCTGGGCGGCGCCATCGCCGAGCAGGTCGAGCTCGAGCTGGGCAGGGAGAGCCCCCTGTTCGGTGGGGCGGCGCGCGGCTGGGCGGCGCCATCGCCGAGCAGGTCGAGCTCGAGCTGGGCAGGGAGAGCCCCCTGTTCGGTGGGGCGGCGCGCGGCTGGGCGGCGCCATCGCCGAGCAGGTCGAGCTCGAGCTGGGCAGGGAGAGCCCCCTGTTCGGTGGGGCGGCGCGCGGCTGGGCGGCGCCATCGCCGAGCAGGTCGAGCTCGAGCTGGGCAGGGAGAGCCCCCTGTTCGGTGGGGCGGCGCGCGGCTGGGCGGCGCCATCGCCGAGCAGGTCGAGCTCGAGCTGGGCAGGGAGAGCCCCCTGTTCGGTGGGGCGGCGCGCGGCTGGGCGGCGCCATCGCCGAGCAGGTCGAGCTCGAGCTGGGCAGGGAGAGCCCCCTGTTCGGTGGGGCGGCGCGCGGCTGGGCGGCGCCATCGCCGAGCAGGTCGAGCTCGAGCTGGGCAGGGAGAGCCCCCTGTTCGGTGGGGCGGCGCGCGGCTGGGCGGCGCCATCGCCGAGCAGGTCGAGCTCGAGCTGGGCAGGGAGAGCCCCCTGTTCGGTGGGGCGGCGCGCGGCTGGGCGGCGCCATCGCCGAGCAGGTCGAGCTCGAGCTGGGCAGGGAGAGCCCCCTGTTCGGTGGGGCGGCGCGCGGCTGGGCGGCGCCATCGCCGAGCAGGTCGAGCTCGAGCTGGGCAGGGAGAGCCCCCTGTTCGGTGGGGCGGCGCGCGGCTGGGCGGCGCCATCGCCGAGCAGGTCGAGCTCGAGCTGGGCAGGGAGAGCCCCCTGTTCGGTGGGGCGGCGCGCGGCTGGGCGGCGCCATCGCCGAGCAGGTCGAGCTCGAGCTGGGCAGGGAGAGCCCCCTGTTCGGTGGGGCGGCGCGCGGCTGGGCGGCGCCATCGCCGAGCAGGTCGAGCTCGAGCTGGGCAGGGAGAGCCCCCTGTTCGGTGGGGCGGCGCGCGGCTGGGCGGCGCCATCGCCGAGCAGGTCGAGCTCGAGCTGGGCAGGGAGAGCCCCCTGTTCGGTGGGGCGGCGCGCGGCTGGGCGGCGCCATCGCCGAGCAGGTCGAGCTCGAGCTGGGCAGGGAGAGCCCCCTGTTCGGTGGGGCGGCGCGCGGCTGGGCGGCGCCATCGCCGAGCAGGTCGAGCTCGAGCTGGGCAGGGAGAGCCCCCTGTTCGGTGGGGCGGCGCGCGGCTGGGCGGCGCCATCGCCGAGCAGGTCGAGCTCGAGCTGGGCAGGGAGAGCCCCCTGTTCGGTGGGGCGGCGCGCGGCTGGGCGGCGCCATCGCCGAGCAGGTCGAGCTCGAGCTGGGCAGGGAGAGCCCCCTGTTCGGTGGGGCGGCGCGCGGCTGGGCGGCGCCATCGCCGAGCAGGTCGAGCTCGAGCTGGGCAGGGAGAGCCCCCTGTTCGGTGGGGCGGCGCGCGGCTGGGCGGCGCCATCGCCGAGCAGGTCGAGCTCGAGCTGGGCAGGGAGAGCCCCCTGTTCGGTGGGGCGGCGCGCGGCTGGGCGGCGCCATCGCCGAGCAGGTCGAGCTCGAGCTGGGCAGGGAGAGCCCCCTGTTCGGTGGGGCGGCGCGCGGCTGGGCGGCGCCATCGCCGAGCAGGTCGAGCTCGAGCTGGGCAGGGAGAGCCCCCTGTTCGGTGGGGCGGCGCGCGGCTGGGCGGCGCCATCGCCGAGCAGGTCGAGCTCGAGCTGGGCAGGGAGAGCCCCCTGTTCGGTGGGGCGGCGCGCGGCTGGGCGGCGCCATCGCCGAGCAGGTCGAGCTCGAGCTGGGCAGGGAGAGCCCCCTGTTCGGTGGGGCGGCGCGCGGCTGGGCGGCGCCATCGCCGAGCAGGTCGAGCTCGAGCTGGGCAGGGAGAGCCCCCTGTTCGGTGGGGCGGCGCGCGGCTGGGCGGCGCCATCGCCGAGCAGGTCGAGCTCGAGCTGGGCAGGGAGAGCCCCCTGTTCGGTGGGGCGGCGCGCGGCTGGGCGGCGCCATCGCCGAGCAGGTCGAGCTCGAGCTGGGCAGGGAGAGCCCCCTGTTCGGTGGGGCGGCGCGCGGCTGGGCGGCGCCATCGCCGAGCAGGTCGAGCTCGAGCTGGGCAGGGAGAGCCCCCTGTTCGGTGGGGCGGCGCGCGGCTGGGCGGCGCCATCGCCGAGCAGGTCGAGCTCGAGCTGGGCAGGGAGAGCCCCCTGTTCGGTGGGGCGGCGCGCGGCTGGGCGGCGCCATCGCCGAGCAGGTCGAGCTCGAGCTGGGCAGGGAGAGCCCCCTGTTCGGTGGGGCGGCGCGCGGCTGGGCGGCGCCATCGCCGAGCAGGTCGAGCTCGAGCTGGGCAGGGAGAGCCCCCTGTTCGGTGGGGCGGCGCGCGGCTGGGCGGCGCCATCGCCGAGCAGGTCGAGCTCGAGCTGGGCAGGGAGAGCCCCCTGTTCGGTGGGGCGGCGCGCGGCTGGGCGGCGCCATCGCCGAGCAGGTCGAGCTCGAGCTGGGCAGGGAGAGCCCCCTGTTCGGTGGGGCGGCGCGCGGCTGGGCGGCGCCATCGCCGAGCAGGTCGAGCTCGAGCTGGGCAGGGAGAGCCCCCTGTTCGGTGGGGCGGCGCGCGGCTGGGCGGCGCCATCGCCGAGCAGGTCGAGCTCGAGCTGGGCAGGGAGAGCCCCCTGTTCGGTGGGGCGGCGCGCGGCTGGGCGGCGCCATCGCCGAGCAGGTCGAGCTCGAGCTGGGCAGGGAGAGCCCCCTGTTCGGTGGGGCGGCGCGCGGCTGGGCGGCGCCATCGCCGAGCAGGTCGAGCTCGAGCTGGGCAGGGAGAGCCCCCTGTTCGGTGGGGCGGCGCGCGGCTGGGCGGCGCCATCGCCGAGCAGGTCGAGCTCGAGCTGGGCAGGGAGAGCCCCCTGTTCGGTGGGGCGGCGCGCGGCTGGGCGGCGCCATCGCCGAGCAGGTCGAGCTCGAGCTGGGCAGGGAGAGCCCCCTGTTCGGTGGGGCGGCGCGCGGCTGGGCGGCGCCATCGCCGAGCAGGTCGAGCTCGAGCTGGGCAGGGAGAGCCCCCTGTTCGGTGGGGCGGCGCGCGGCTGGGCGGCGCCATCGCCGAGCAGGTCGAGCTCGAGCTGGGCAGGGAGAGCCCCCTGTTCGGTGGGGCGGCGCGCGGCTGGGCGGCGCCATCGCCGAGCAGGTCGAGCTCGAGCTGGGCAGGGAGAGCCCCCTGTTCGGTGGGGCGGCGCGCGGCTGGGCGGCGCCATCGCCGAGCAGGTCGAGCTCGAGCTGGGCAGGGAGAGCCCCCTGTTCGGTGGGGCGGCGCGCGGCTGGGCGGCGCCATCGCCGAGCAGGTCGAGCTCGAGCTGGGCAGGGAGAGCCCCCTGTTCGGTGGGGCGGCGCGCGGCTGGGCGGCGCCATCGCCGAGCAGGTCGAGCTCGAGCTGGGCAGGGAGAAAGCTTATTTTGTTAGCTAATGATGAAGCAGCCTAGCTTCTTCTATGTTTCTTCGATCGAGCTTGTTTCGTCGTTTTCAGATCCAGGCAGTTTTTACATTTCACAATTTCTACGTATGGAACATGTTTTAGTTGTACTAGTCGTGTCCACATATTTTTTCCACGTATTTCTTGGTAACATGTTTGAAAATTTTCACATTGCCCATTCAATGTTGTGTTCTGTGGAAGTTCAGATCTTAAATCGACAAAGCCAATCGATTTTATCTAAATTTGTACAGTATTTTAATGGTCAATGAGAGAAATTTCAAAAGGCGACCATAAACATGGCGAAATGTTTTAGTGGTATGATGTATGAAGAGATTAACATTTTTTTTTGTAGTTGACATGATATTGTCACGTCCAAAATTTTTTTCATGCTTCTTGCTGGCATGTTTTTTTTCATGTTTCTGGCTGGCACGTTTAAAGAATTTTCATGCTGCCCATTCAATGGTGATTTGTGTAAGTTCAGATTTTAGATCAACTTCGGATCATGTATGGCGAGTTGATTTACATTTCCGAATCTGTACAACATTATTAACTATTGAAGAGGCGGTGCAAGAAATTCCAAAAGTCCAGCATATAAACATGGCGAAATTCATAGGAGATAAAACGGAGGGAGTGCCATCACATCATAGGATGATCCTAGCTTAAAGATTTCCTCATTAATTTTCTTTCTCCCATGAAGTACTGGATACTATTTTTGATATGAATGGAATCACCTCGATTGTGATTCACATTCGAAATAAATCTAAAGATTTAGAAATTAAAATCTGAGATTTATTTTGATGTGAATCAGAATCTTGGCGATTTCATTCGTATCAAAAATAATCCCAGTAATTAATGGAAGAAAGAGAATTGATTAGCAAATCATTTAATATGGGATCTTTATTGGAAAATCATTTAATATGAGATTTTTTTGTGACCAATAAGGGTTTTTCTTTTGAAAAATCATTTAATATGGGATCTTTTAGGATGCGACGAAGATGATGCTCCAGTTGTGAGTCAATTTCCATGTGCAGCACGATTCCAAATTGAGCAGCCGCCATTTCCGAGTTTGGAACGTGACTGTCTTTGACGATCTTCAAAGTTCCGTTTTTTGAATCGGCCCTCATCCTACCGCGAAATTGTACAGGATCTCAAAATATTACTACTAGTCACTGACACGACAAACCGTAAGCCAAAAGGTAGCTGCAAGAACAGAGAATTGACCTGCATGATGTATCTCGCTTTTGTGTAAAAGGACGGAAATGAAAACACTGTTTCTTTTCTTTTCTGAATGCAAATGAAAATACTGTACGTTGCTCACCACACCAGTCACCGCCACGTGGCGTGCTGCTTCGCGTTTTGTTTGCTGTTGCCTGATTGCTTCCAAAAGCTCGTGACAGTTCAGTTCGAACGCAGCAACAGCAATGCATCATCCAGGCTAGGATTCGATCGATCTCGCCGGCGCATATATATAAATTCCACGCTGGTAGTGACTAGCGAGTGCTCCTACGCTAGCTAGTTCCATGTCGAACGCCGGCGATGTCCCGCCGCCGCCGGCGGCGGCGGCGCCCAAGTCGCTGGCATGGGGCAAGTGCCCGGAGCTGTACCTGTCCTACGGCACGGCGGCGCTGAAGCACTCTCTCCCGGCGCAGGCCGACACCGTGGTGGTCGTGCCGTCGTTCACGATGCTGTCGCCGCCCATGGGCCTCGACTACTTCGCCGTGTTCGGCGGCGGCGGCCACCCCGGCGCGGCCGTCGTCGCCGAGCGCCTGCGCGCGCGGCTGGGCGGCGCCATCGCCGAGCAGGTCGAGCTCGAGCTGGGCAGGGAGAACCCCCTGTTCGGCGGGGCGGCGGCGGCGGCGGCGGCGCCGTCGGTGCACGCGGTTGTGTCGTGGTGGGGCACCGTCGTCGAGGAGGCGTTCCGGGCCGTCTTCTACGAGGAGGCGGCCAGAGACGGCGAGGACGCGCCGCCGGTCGCCGGCGTGAAGGCCCTCGCCGCGCTGGTCATGGAGAAGTACACCGTGATCGCGAGCTGCGGCGACTCCATTGCCGTGCTGTGCCGCGGCGGCGAGCTCATCAAGCTCACTCCTGATCCCGAGCGCGTGGTAAAGCCTAGCTTCCTTCTTGCTGCTGCCATCCATTCATCGTCTGTCCAAAGTAGATGTAGATGATGCATGCTTTGTTTTTAGAAAAGTTCAGTGGGCCACCATCAAAGCAAGTGTCTCAGGCCATTTAATTTGATCTCAGATATGATACGAACACGGCCAATCACGCAGCTTCCCCCTCTAGTAGATAAGCTTATTTTGTTAGCTAATGATGAAGCCTAGCTTCTTCTATGTTTCTTCGATCGAGCTTGTTTCGTCGTTTTCAGATCCAGGCAGTTTTTACATTTCACAATTTCTACGTATGTACGTACATATGCACACAGGCCAACAAGGAAGATAAGAACAAGAACGTGGAAAACGCCGGCGCCGGTCATGATGTGGCCGGCTCCTCCTCCAAGCTTGACCTTAACGTTCTGCAGACTACTGATGGCGCATCTGGTACATACGGTACTCCGGCAAACTCAGGCTGCAGCTACATATATGATATATGCGCTGAGTTGAACGTGACGTGTTTAATTTCACAGGGAGCTCGGCGGCGGCGGTGATCCTCCTGGACGATGATGCGGACAACAAGGAAGAAGATGAGAACAAGAACGTGGACAACGCCGGCGCCGGTGAAGATGTGGCCGGCGCCACCACCAAGCAGCTTGGCAAGCTTCTGCACGCCACTGATGGCGCATCTGGTACGTACGGTACTCCGGCGACTCGATCGATCTGCAGCTTCCTCGTAATGCGCGCTGGCTGAAGCTGCATGCATGCCCTGAGCTGAACGCGGCGTGTTTAATTAATTTCAGGGAGCTCGGCGGCGGCGCCGCCGGTGGTGGTGATGCCGGAGCTGGACGTGGTGCTGGTGGAGCGGAAGGAGCTGGACGAGTTCCTGATCCTGGCCAGCGACGAGCTCTGGGAAGCCCTGACGCCGGCGGCCGCGTGCGCCTTCCTCCGCCGGAGGCTGGTGAGGACCTCGCGGAACGCCCTGCCGTGGGAGAAGCCGGTGGACGCCATGGGCTCGCCGAACTTGCTCGCCAGGGAGCTCGCCGAGATGGCGTGCCGCGCCGGCTGCCAGGACGTCGTCAGCGTCGCCATCGTCCTCTTCAGGAACTTCTGGGCGGCACTGGTTCCCAAGGAGTGACCAGTGGTCGTCGTCGGCCGTTCATTTCATCTCATTCGCTGCACCGGTTTGATGATGGTGATCTGATCTTGTGTCGATCGTTCGTGCGTTTTGTTTGCCTGAAACTTTTGTTAGCCTATTAATAATGTTGCCATGATCAGGATTCAGTACTGCCGGTCATGAATCATGATGAAGCCATATGGGAATTGTGGCTGTAGAACTTTAGATGCTTGAACTTGTTGAATTAAGTTGGTTATGAGATTGTCGCAGTGTTTCTGCGAATCTTCTTTACTATGTGATCCGTAGCTGCCAATTGATCTCTGTTGGATGAATTCGGTTTTGAACTTGTACAAGCACTGATGATGGGCATATATGTAGTTTAATATAGTTCACTCGACGAGTGTACTACTAGATTGAAAAGCTAGCACACAAAAACCAGATAAATCAAATCTGAAGGGAAAAGAAAACAGCACGAGATGCATGCACAACAATAAGCTAGCGCAGATCGACCGTTGATCTTGATCACCGCGCTGCATCTTTACTAGCTTATTTTATTTATTAGTGGGAAGATGCAATGGGGGGTTGCTTGAACAACTTCTTCTCCGAGCGTCCTTGGCTCCAGTTGATCTATGTCATGGCTCCTCTGTAACTCTGCACGCGACACAAAGGAGTCAGATCAAAACGATGCCAAAACCGATGAGAAGCAGGAAGAAATATAAGTATGAGCACGAAGCAGACATACAATACAAAGATGGAAATGTAAGGGAAGAAGGAAAGGTGGCGCATATAGAGTACGTAACGTACTGGGTGCAGTCCATGTTTGGGGAGATGGTGAAGCTGATGGAGAGGCCGCAGGAGGCCGGGAGGCCGGCGGCGCGCGCGAAGTCGACGGACGGGAAGCCCCCGGCGGCGGCCTTGACGCAGTTGCAGGCGGCGACGCGGTCGGCGGGCGTGGCGGCGAGCTGGTTGAGCACGCCCAGGCTGTTGCAGCAGATGCCGTAGGGCGTCGTCATCCCCGGCACGCCCGTCAGGTACGGCATGCACGGCGCCATCAGCTGCGCCACCTGCATGCACTGCAGCCCCGCCGCCGGCGCCGCATATGCCCCGCCGCCGGCCGCCGCCACCACGAGCAGCGCCGCGACGACCGCCGCCGCCGCCGTTGCCGGCGAGCCGCTGGCTAATAACCCGGTGCGGCCCGCCGCTGTGGAGGCGCCGGAGGAGGAAGACATGCGCGCACGCTCGGGAGCTTCGAGGTGGCGTGCGTACGGGGTGGCGCCGGCGCGTCGACGGCGGCGTCGTACGTCGTAGAGCTTGGACCGCGGCTGCTGGTGAACTGAACCTGCCGTGCCAAGTGCCATGGCAAGGGCGGCCGCCGGAGTATATATACACAGGTAGGAGCAGGACAGGGTCAGAGTTCGTTTCGCCATGGCGTCGGTGCGCCCAAACGGACAATGCATCGCCCTGGGGGCAGTTGGGGACGGCAGAATGCGTGAACGAGAACGAGAGAGAGATATGCGGCTGTGTGTTCCCCAACTTTTCCAAAAATTCTCTCTCCAAAATTCACTGTTCACCTATCACATCAAATCTCTCTCCTCGTGCATGAAGTATTAAACGTGGGTAAATAAAAAACTAGTTGCATAGTTTTGATGTACACGACGAGGCGAATCTTTTGAGTCTAGTTAGGTCATGGTAGGACAATGTTTACCACAAATAAACGAAAAGTGCTACAGTACGCTACAGTGTCCGATGTGACATTTTCACCAAACTTTCTCTTTTTTTTTCTAGCTAAACACAGCCGCCGGCGTCATTGAGTTCATCTGGGTGTGCGTGGGCCTCCAATCCGTAAAATTAGTTTGGCCCAGCAGAAAACTAGGCCCGTCATTGCTCAGCCCAATGACATTCAGCTCGCAGCCTCCCTCAACAGCGCCCGGGTGGGCTGGCCTGGGTTGGATACGGAGTGGGAGGAAAATCCAACCCCAGCCCAGTCCCCACGGCGCGACGAATGCTACGCAACTCACCACGAGACACGTGTTGGCCCAGCCAGCAGCATGTGCCCAAGGGAATCTATCGTTATCCCAGTGCCGATCCATTCCGATTCTGTACCACGCACGAGATCGATCGGACCAAACACGCATTATTACGCCGACAGTGAATTGATGGGCCGGGCAGCTAGCTGCTGCTATCCCCACGGCCAACATGGAAAATATCTTTTTTCCAATAAAAAAGAAATCCACCGTCCACCACAAATCAACCACAACACTAGTTTTAAGCTTCTGACCGGGCTCCACAAATCAACCACAACACTAGTTTTAAGATTAAATTTGGATTTCATATTTTAGTAAGTACTAGGTTACATAGTAATCGGCCCTTTTGAGACGAAGTAATCTAAGTTTTTTTATTTTCTATGCATTTGAATTTAAGGCACACTGTTTGTATTATGTTTTAAGCAAAAAAATAATGCAATTTCAATGTGGAAACCAAGTTGCTCTTTTCTAATTTGATTGGGGAATTTTATGTTTAAATTGAGTGTAGCTTTAATTAAGTACAGTTTCAAGAAAATGTTTCATTAAGAATATTGAGTAACAATCTACCAAAGATAAGTTATCATCGAAGTTTTGTTTATTGGGCTAAGGATGTGTGAAGATTGTTTTTTCTCATTGCAATACATGGACATCGTAAACGTATCATTAATGGCTATTTCATTTGTCCCTAAATTATTATTTTATTGATTTTTATTTCGTGCGCCACTTTAAAAGCACATGAAAAATTGGCTATTTTTCCCAAATTACTCATAGTCATGTGACAAACAATTTTCACTTACCAAATGCCCCGTATTTGTGCCCGCATCCACTCATGCCAACCACTAACACAAATCGATTTGTGCTAGCAGATGACGACTATTGACCGCCAGTATAAACGTAAGGCATTAAGGGATAGGGTATAATTTTCGATGGCATATATGAAATTTACTCTTTATTTATTGCTCTCCAATAGTCTTGGTGATGTCGTGTAAAGTCACTAAAAAATCCATTTAAACATTAACTATAATGTTTGGTGATGTTTGGTGATGTCAATGAAGCATATAAAAAAAAGATCAGAGCGTGGCATAGAAAGGATGAGAGAAATAATCATATCGGGTGTCCAGCCCCATGCCATGCAAATATATACATACTCCGTATGCAATTAATGCTGATCCTGCCGTGCCCAGGAACTACCCGATCCATCCAACGCATATATCCCACGGATCCGGCGGTTAAACCGCTCCAAAGCATGATGGTTCACGTCGCGACGAACAACGAAAGGCACCCAACCGCCGCGCGCAATCGCAACCGATCACCCGGCCCCAAGACACGTACGTGTACGTGTTGGTGGTGCAGCATGCGCCCACCGTACCCTTGCGAGAAAGGCGACGACCCACCAAGCACGTAATTAACCCCACAACTTACGAATCGATAGCCAGTCGAAAAAAAAACTTACGAATCGATAGCCAACGTGTTGGTATGGATGCGGCTGCTGCCGGCCGGGCCGCGACGCACTTTTTGTTTTTTTAGCCCTTTTGAGGAAAGAAATTCATAAATACGTCCCTGGTAGAAAGATTTCAAAAAATGGACCCTAGGGTCAGCGCCATCCTCCGTGGCGCTGAAGTTACACGTCTCAGCGCCGTGGTCCATGGCGCTGAACCTACACCCAGGAAACTGACGTGGCGTCCGACGTGGCGTGGCAGAGGCTTCAGCGCCATGGATCACGGCGCTGACCTCAGCGCCACCGATCGTGGCGCCGAGCCCAAAAACCACTGAACTCTCGATTTTCCTTCCACTGTAAGAAGCCCAACCTCCTTAATGGACTTATTCGACCATTAGTTTGTTTCATAGATGTTGAAGAGCAAGGTTTACTTTCTTTGTTTGCACATTTTATTCTCTTTAGCACCCGAACCAAGTTGTTAAATTCATGAACAATTTTATAATTTTCATATTGGTTGGTTGTGAAGCCGGGTTGTGAAGTAGTGCATTCATCGTTTTGATCTCAAGAAATATGAATTAAAAACTCATGACATAGTGCATTAGATAATACAAATTCAGAATTCATGTAGTGGCACGTAAGGACCTGTACCAAACAAGGGTGAACATGTCCTCTACTAAACCTAACATGCCTTAGGTAATTGAAACGAACAACAAGAACATGACTACGATATGCTACTCTTAGTAGTCTCCCCACATAGCAAACTGTGTTGCAATTGACTTGCTGATGTATGGGGTCTGAATTCTCGGTTCTTGGATGAACTGATTTCAGGAGACTCTGGCGAAGGAGGTCCATCTTTATTGTGGCATGCGCAGTTGCAATCTGGGTCCGTACACAATGCCTCCTCTGAACCATCATCCTTGTTACCGCTGCTCATGTTCATTTCTAGATCGAAGATACGATTCTGCAGGTATTCGATGTACTCCTGATGTGGATGAATAGGAGGAGGATCGACCCACCTAGTAAAACCATAGTATTCTGGTGCCTTGAAGGACTATTAACAAAAGATACATATTGTAAGTTGTAGATAGAAAGCGATATGAAAGTATATAAAAAACAAAGAGCAATAATATATACCCATGCTCGTGGGCATTTGAAGAAACGACGACCTCCATCGATCCTCTCGGCCATCATTTGCACTAAGCAATCCTCCCCATGCCTACATTTCGGCCAGACTTCTCTGCGTTTTTCGTATCCTTTTAGAGGGGACTCTTTGAAAAAATCACTTTTGCTCTCAACTGGGAACTCATACACTGCCTCCCCAAACTCCTCTGGACCAAGAGACCCCTCATACACAATGGGAGGTCCCTTCGTCCCCCCTTTCCTCTCCAAAGCTGAAACTCTTCCCGCTAGACGACCCTCCAGACATTGCAACTACTGGTGTGGTGTCGTGTGGCTCTTGAGTCTGTGTGTATATATAGGCCAACCAGGATAATTACTCATGTGATGTGGTTAATTAATACATTAAAAAAGGCTACGATAGATGACTGAAAAGAATACTTCCAAGGACACTGAAAAGTCTATATTGAAGGACACTCATAAGGCTCATCATCACTCATAACTTCATCTTGATTTGGGACACCAGAGGGAATTGGGTTATCGTGATGCATAACTTGAGCTTCAACTTCCACACTATTGGAGGCCCTAATTCCCTCTTTTGGACAGAAGATGGAACTGGCCTAACAACAACATTATCATTAATATCCCCTGTACAACAAAGCACAAAGATAAGGACATCACGATAAAATGATAATGCATGACCTTCAACAAGAAATGTGGATGCAACACTTACTGTAAGGAGCAGATGGAGCATCAGCAACACTAGGCAAAGGCGCACAATTTGGGAGCTGATCCATTACTGGGCCAAACATGTCAGGAGTGGGATCAATGAACACCGGCCGCACAACCACATCTAAACATTGCAACTGACTCTTCATTGCCAATCTCACGTAATTATCCCATTGATTCTCACTGTCAATTTTGATGGTCCGCCTCAAGATGTTATTGCCAGCAACTAGGTTGATAACACTGTCAACTTCTATGCCATCAACATCTCTATGGGAAAGTATCTCCTCACGAACCCTTGCAATTAACTCACTCAAACATGGCCTATCATTGAATATAACCGGCACACTTTGCATGTCAACAAACTCAACATATCCATAACGATCTCTTTCCACACTGCCCCCATGATATATGTTCACTAGGTTGTCCATCTACTACACGCACATATCCAAACAACATTTCATTAACCCTAAAGTCATGTCTTTTCTTCAAATATACTAATATATACTAATGTATTCCACTACAAATATACTACTATTTACTAAAATTACCAAAAACTAATATATACTACCACTACAAATATTATTAGCAATATATACTCCCATATACTACCACTACAAGTCGAGAGGTGCACAACAATTGACCTATAATAATCACTAACCATTCACCAATAATCATCAACAACAATTGACATTATCAACTACAATGCATTTGGATTCACATCATTATCATAAAAATTCAAATCATCACTGGCCAATGCCATGGTTTTGAGGAAGGAGAAGGCCGCCGTATCGTATTCAAACGCTCGGCGCCGTGGATCTGGGCGCTGAGCTCAATGCCAAGATCTGGGGCGCCGAGGTCAGCGCCCTGGTCCATGGCGCTGAGCCTCCATGCCACGTTGGACGCCACGTCAGTTTTCTAGGTGTAGGTTCAGCGCTATGGACCACGGCGCTGAGACGTGTAACTTCAGCGCCGTGGAGGATGGCGCTGACCCTAGGGTCCATTTTTTGAAATCTTTCTACCAGGGGCGTATTTGTGAATTTCTTTCCTCAAAAGGATAAAAAAACAAAAAAGTCGGCAGCGGAGACCACCATCCGGCCCGATCCGATGCATCCAACAGCACGAGCCCCCCCGAGATCACGCGAGATCATTGCGGTCAATCGCACATGCTTCGCCGAATCGTTTTTGGCTGTAGCGAGCGCCAGCACACTCAACCACCGTCGGCTTTCCCGGGTGTCCCTTAGCTCGCTCGTCGATCTCTTATTCATGCATACTGTACATTATTCATTGTCCGTCGTCTTTCTACAGTTTATATCATAATATCCCGACCAAGGCCCGGGTCAACTCCGTCAATCGACGAGCTCAAAGTTTAGTTGAGAATTGAGGACCAAGCAAGCGACCAAAATGTTTCGACACTTGGCGACAAGCAAGTCCTCTTCATCTTCTTCTATCAGGGAAAAAATGAAATCAAGGTCGGATTCCTGACAGTATATACATATTTCCTTTTTCTAGGGTGGAGTAGTGATTCCCGTTGATTTAGCAGGGAAGAAGATTGGAGTAGGGATTCCCGATGATTTAGGTTCTATGTTTCGGTTGATGCCCAATAGAACAGTAGTACATTGCAGTGTGTAGTATTTTTTATATATGCAAAACAAAAACATGTAATGTATTTTTCAGCTATCTGCGGCGGTACACGTTCCAAACAAAATATATTCTCCGAGTATATATAGCTGCAACTCTCAGTCTCAATAATGCTCTGTGAGGGTTCTTTCAAAAAAAATTATTGCAATAAAAACGTGGAAATATCTTGCAATAAATTTTAAAAAAAACTCTGCGATGAGACCACCGTCCACCACGACTCAACCACAACACTAGCTAGCGCAAGCAAGCAAAACCATTTGTTTGCAGCAATTGGCGAGGACTTGTATATGCCTTCCCGAGTCCTAATCCACTAACCCTCATTGTTAATCCACAGCAATCGCGAAGCAAGAGAACCACTGCACATGGGGTGCGCCCGCCTATCATGTCCCAATCAGTTGCCCGAGCTAGCTGCCTATGATTGCAAGACAAAAATACATCTGCATCATTGTTCAAATCGGGCTCATCGGCCAACAATCTCCGAAACCTCTCCCTTCATCATTCTGTTTATATTATTTCTTTCCCCTTCTGAAACTGCAAAGAGTACATTGCTGCGTGCATGACACTCTCTGATCCATCTCGATCTGCAGCTGCAGGTATAGATCATGTATGAAGTGTCATTAATGACCAAGCCTATAGGAAAGGTCATGATCGAATAATAGTGTACACGCCAACTCGTCATTACGTTAGTTTGATGCAGCTAGCTATCTTCATTTGCTAGGGGAAGGTATACATCCAACTCAAGCCATCTAGCAAAAATGCACAGCGCAACAAACATTTCATGTGAAAGAGCTCAAGTTTCATTCCATTTCTTCCACTTGCTGGTGACTACAACATTGTAGCTGATGATGGAGACGAATAACAGCAGGGAGAGAGAACAAACACAAGAGAATTTTAAGCTCCAAAAAAAGGGAAGCTAGCTAGCTGTACACCGGCACGCCGGCGAGGATCGCTGACGCAGCCGATCTCGCCGCCGGCCGGCCGGCCGAGCTCGTGCGTGCGTGCATGGGAGGGCCGGGGGAGCGTACGCCGTCGTCGTCGCCTCGCCTCTCAACCCAAGTCTCCTGCTTCTCTCCTAGCTCCGATGATGATACCTTTGTGCATGGAGCACACAGCTGCCTAGGCATCATCGGAAATTCAGAGTAGCTAGCTCCCTACGACGACTCCTCCGGGATGCTGGCCAGCGCCGGGCGCCACGCCGAGGCGGCGGCATTGGCGGCGCGGCGGGCCTCCATGCGCTTGATCTCGGCCACGATCTGCGCGGCGGTCTTGTGGCCGCCGACGGTCAGTGACAGCAGCCGCGCCGCCTCCTCCTTGGTCAGCACCACCTTCACCCGCACGGCGCCCTTCTTGAGGCCACCGACGCTCCGGCCATGGAGATGGAGCCTCGACCTCAGCACCGCGCCCTTGGGGTTGTTGCCGTTGGACACGACGACCTTGCTTTTCTCCTCCACTCCTCCTCCTACTTTTGACCCATCCGCGGCGGCTGCCGTCGACGAGGACGACGACGACGGTTTGCTGTCTATCTTGGCCTTGCCGTTGCTGCTGCCGGCGGGTCTCTTCTTCAACCTGCGGATGGCCCTCATGAGGAGCTTCAGGGAGATAAGCCTCTGCTTGGGGTTCACAGCCGGCAGAGCTGTGGTTCTTTGGTGGACCAAGCATGCTGCCATGTTGCCCATTTCCTCTCGACCCTGTGCTTCTAACTTTCTAAGCTGGATCGATGGTTTATGGCTGAGCTAGGGGAAAGACCGAAAGGGAGAGGACTGGATGGCTATGGCTAATGCCCCCCGGCGGTGACAGGCATGGTCCTTATATAACACCACCATCAGAGTAGCAAGAGAGAGCAGCCAGCACTAGCAGGGATTAAGCTTAAACTATGTGAGGATTAGGTTGCACTGCCCCCAAAGGAGTGATTACATACATCAAGAGAGTTTAAGGTCAAATGGGCTTCGACAGTTAGCCATTGTCCCGACCCCGACACAGGCACGGAGAAGTCGGCCACCAATTGGACTGGATATTTCATATTTGTGTAGTCACTGTGCGCATCTGCACGGAGGTTTCTGAGCTCCAACACGTACGCACGCGTGGTCACGGATGATTTAGTTCCTACGGGAAAAGAGGAGGAAAAGGTTGCGGCATTAGCTGAAAAGGCAGCTGCTGCATTCTTATTACTAAGTTATTATACGTTACGGCCGGGATAGTTTTTGCAGTACTTGATCCTTCTTTTATTCAGAAAGGGATCGGAAAAATATCAGTAGTAGTACTACCAGCTGTATAATACAAGTAGGCCATCCCATTGCGTTTTGCACGATCCCATGTAGTCCAAAAAAGAGAAGCGAGACATCAGCGTTTGGGTTGGATTAGGCCTGCTAATCTAATCGCAACACAAGTTGGTCACAACTGCTCTGCTGATCGAGCCGGCTAAGCTAAAGCTCCACGTGTGTGTGGCAGGTGCTATTGCTAATTGGCCTAACTCAACTCATGGTCGCCCTGCTCCGTTCCGGATTTAGCGATACACTGAACGTACCATGTGATGAATTACATACCGGCCGGCCGTTTAGATCCGTACGTGCTTCCTATCTGATGTGGCATTTCAGGCTCGGATGGCATGATCTCAGTTAGCTAGGGAGGAAAATTAAGGTCTCAGGTTGGTGCGAGGGGTTCAGAATTCAGAAACGGGATAGCTGCATTCAGGGCTTCAGAGTTCAGGATTCAGAATAGTTGCATTCAGGGCTTCAGAGTTCAGACAGAAACGGGAACAGGGCCAGAACTGCCGGTGCAGCCTTCAGATTACATCTAGTCCAGTAGTGCTACCTTCCAGCACAGACAGTGGTCTCACAAAGCGTTCGCCTTGCAGTTTTGCGCCGCATGGCGGCTCTCCGATTCTAAGGACTAGAGGACGGCACATCTGCAGTCTGCCACTCCTGTTATCCTGTATTATTCCTGCATGGAGCTTCTCCGATTCCAAGGACTGAGGACTAACAAGTTAAGATCTGGAAACTTCTGCAAACCTGCAACCTGCGATGGTCAAAGATACAGAGGGCTGTTCCTCAATTTGAGATTGCGGATGCGATTAACTAACAGTCCAACAGACCAGGTCCATACAGAACAAACTGAACAGATATCACAATGTCACATATTCAGGCTACAGTCCCTTTCACATTTCTTCCGATTACAGTATCACCTCCTAGCTCTCCTAGATTTGTATCAGCAAACCATACGAATATCTTTGTCTTTGCCAAACAAAAAGGAACTAAATGCACCACAAAAAAATTTCAGCACGAAAATACGCTCAACCTTATTCTCTCAGCGTACCAATAACAGAGAGGCCTGACCAGTGCCCTCTGCAACCCATAACACAGACTAATTGAGCAGGGAATTTGCTTATAGTGTAACATTCATCAGATAACTAATATAAGTAAATAAACATATTCCAGTGTGTTCAACTTCAATGCTAAACTTATAAACTATGCACGGCATTAATACCAGAAAATTGCGGTACTTCCCAGTGAAGCACGAATTACATTAAGCCAAAATTTTGGTCAACTTAAATCTATACAGTCTAGGCAGTGATGTATCAATAACAGAGAGGCCTGACCTATCCTATCATAACTCATAGCAGGTTGGCATAAACACATTCTACGGTGCAGCAGGAGTCCACCGCCAGAAACGATGGACTGAAGAATCAGAGGAGGATCTGCGAGATCCTCACCGACACGATCTGCCCATCCCGGGCCGTGTCCCGCATCGCCTCGAACTGCGATACCAACCCTGCCCATTCAAGAACACAACACAGCACGTCAGAACTGCTACTGCGTTCAAAGCCTGGAACCAGCTATGCTTGCTTCAGATCATGAGCTTACCTCCGTTGTCCTTGAGGTTGGTTTGGATGGCAACAGCGGTTGTGGAGGCATGATGCTTGGTCAGCAGGTCGTTAGGCTTCCCGGCCCAGGACTTGTTGAGAACAGCTGAAGAACAGGCAACACCAACACGACCCGTGTCAATCAGTCAGTGCGAACATATTATCCACCATGCCAATATGCCATTGTCATGCACATACAGTCATACAGATAGATGACTGGACAGAGAAAGAGCATTGAGGAGATCATATGGTTTTGAAACGTACAGGCAGTGGACGGGGAAGTGAGGCGCTTTGCATTGACGACGGCACAGAAGGCGGCGGTGACCTCCCCGTCCTGGAAGTGGTTGCCGAGGTCCTCGTACTGCAATGTCTGATCCCAGTACGCCTCCTCCAGGAACAGCTCAGAGTGGCGGGCGTCCAGAATCTGCTTGTTCCCTGAACCACCAATTCCATCCCAGTAACATTCAGTAAAAAGTACTGTATTAGAGTGGCAGGGCGTACTTCAGAGAATCCACCTGCTCACCTCGGCAGCTCTTGCGTTTGCACCTGGGGCATCGCATCACATGCATGTCTGCAGCACTCGACATGAGCAAAGAACACGGTGATTAGAGCTACCAGTGACGGCAAGGCCCAAGAGGTGACCATAGGATGTAGGCACGTACCGGTGATCCAGATTCCGGGGCGGGCGTTGTGGAGCAAGCAGGCGCCCATCATCTCGATGCCGAGCTTCGCATCTTCGGGATCCGGCGGCAGCCACCTCGGCACCGGCAGCTTCCCCATCAGCAGCATCTTCGGCGAGTCCAGCAGGAATGACCCGATCCGCCACGAACCTGCGTCTCGCCGGCGTCAGATACACTGATGATGTGTCACAGCGACGAAAGAAATTGACAAATGAATCATGCGAGTCACTGCACTTACTGCGGTGCTCGCCGCTCTGGCAGAGGGAGTACGCGTGGGTGCCATCTGCAAGAGAGGGGGAGAGTACACGTGTCAGTAAGTGGACCTGCTGTCAGTGAGAATAAGCGGGCTACGGGTGGGGCCATTCGGTGCTGACCGAAGGCGGCAAAGTAGAGGTGGCGCCAGGAGCGGTCGAGCGGGCGATGAACGCGCGGGTTGGCATCGGAGAGGCGGAGGTCGCGGAAGAAGGCGTAGCGCCAGATGGAGTCGTCGGCGAGGAGGCGGTGGAACCAGCGGCAGGTGAAGGAGAGGCGCTGCAGGTCGAAGCCGCACAGGTGCTTGGCCACCTCCGTCCACATGTCCGGCTCGTACCTGCATCGAGAATTTCAGTGTGCAGGATTCAAAATTCAGGTTCCAATTTGAGAAAATTGGATCAGTATGCTAATGCTGGCGCAAGTGGCTAATGCTGTGAGATCGAATCAGCAGCAGGAATAGACAAGTTACAGGCAGAACCTCAAAAGTAGATGAGAAGCTTTAACACAGAAATACCATGCAAGGTGAGCAACGAATTCTTCTATTTGAACGCAGAGCACAGTTATTGGAGCTACAGCTATTATTCGAGCAATTCGAGCTAGAAATTTCAGGTTTCAAATCTACAGCTAGAAATTTCAGGTTTCAACTCTCTGAAGCCTTTTCTGATCGGAAATGCACGTCACCACCACAGCTAGAAGTTTCATGTTTCAACTCTCTGAAGCATTGAAATCACGAGCAATTGGAGCTAAATTGCAGGCTTGCAGCTGCCTGCAGGCAATGGTGGACAAGCACTCTGCTCCAATGTATTGGAACTTTTCCGATTCGAAATGCAAACCATCACTACAGCTAGAGATTTCAGGAATCAACTCTCTGAAGCATTGAAGTCACAAGCAATTCTAGCTAAACTACAGCTGTTTGCAGGCATTGATGGATAAGACTCTGCTCTAACACATTCGAATTCAAACAAGTCAGAAGTGCTACAAAAACTCATCCAATCAAACAACCAAAACTTCCATTTCACGTTTCAATTCAAACAGAGATGCAGGGTTTGATCAATTCGAATTTCGAACTTCCACTGCTCCAATCAACTCTGCACCAAACAAGTGTATCCGAATTCCAAATCACTTAGAGCACACATATGTACCTACAGAAATTTCAAATTTCTAAGCAATAAGCGGAAAATGGAAGACAGACACAACGGAAAGCAACTAACAAAATTCCAATCATCTCCAAGCTTCAATGGTTCAATCTATCCACATACGGTGCCACACACGTACAAAAACTGCTAATCTCTGTGTTGCGATCAATTCAAAACCAAGTTCCATCCATAGCAGAAGGTTTCAAATCCCTTCGAGACGCGAATGCAAGCACATGCAGGAAAACGCTGAGAATCAAATTCGAGAAAATCCAATTCAGTACGAACCAATTCCTACCCGGCAAGCACACGCATCGTAACCAGAGGATCGAACAGAGAACTCAGAACTCGATTCTAATCGCAGTAGCAGGAACGCCAAATCGCGATTCAATTCCGCTCAACGCAATCCACGAACACACAGGCATAACGCACGCACGCAGCTTACCAGTTGAAGTGACGGTGAGGGCGGAAGAGGACGCGCGTCGACGTGCGCAGCGGCTGCCGCCGGCCGCACGTCACAGGATGGAGCCCCGCGACGGGGCACCCCATGCCCACCGCCGGGCGCCTCGCCCTCTTCGTCGGCAGCTGTCTCTTCGCCGAAACCGGAGCCTCCTTGGGCTTCGCCGCCGCAGCCTGCTTCCGCGCCCGCTTCCTCGGCGGAGACGAGACGAAGTCCGGGTCGACGCGCGGCGGCCTCGGGCGCTTCCTCAGCTCCATCATCCCCGCCTCGTCCTCTCGTGGTGGTTGCGGTGGCCGGAGGAGGGAGATGGCTTTGCCCATGCGGCGGTGGGAGGCGCAGCGTGCTGGGTGCTGGCGAGGAGTGGATGCGTACTATATAAGAAGCCGGGGAGCGACAGGGATTTCAAATTTTGAAATGGGTGGAAAGCTTGCTTGAAGCAGGGGAAGTAGGGGACGCAATTAAACTGACATGTGGGTTCAGCAAGCCACTTGGCTGATATGAGAGGCTCACCATAGTCCATGCTCTATAGAGTCCCAGTCATTCAGAATTCTGAACATGTGAAGAGCTTTTATAGTTCTGCAAAGAAGAATAAATGATGGGCATTATTCATTTTGCTTTGCAATTAAAAGCAGGATCAAGATTCAGTAAACAAAATTGCGTGTTGGTGGTATGGAATGACAAAGAATTTTCGAGGTGTAAAGAACAATTAAGCTGTGCAGTGCCATGACTCAAGCGGATAGAAGCAGAAATCAAGGTGGTCAAAAATGTATATTACAGTCACAACTCGGAAGCAGAGTGTTATGCAGCAGTGCAAGGCCACGAATCTGATTTACAGATGCAGTGAAAGTTTTACATATAATGCATCATGGCATACATTTATACAAAAAATACATAGTTTGCCTCGTTTTATCAAGCAAAGACCAGAGGAAATGGGAAAAGGAGCAAGCACCCACAGGCTTCCCTGATTTCAGGCACTGATGAATGTTGGGTAGCCCACTGCAGCTCAAAGTTCAGTGTCACACAACTTCACCATCAGATTAGAAACCATCCTTCGTGCGAAAGGAATGTAGCTCAAACTGTACCTGAGGTGTAGAAAACAGAGAAACGGGAGAATAATCAATTAATTTGTCCAGAAAACTTTACTCGCTGTCTAAAAGGCCAGTCAATTGAAAAGAAAAGCAGGAGAGAAAGATGTCAACAAGCAGCACAATATTAGCTAACATCAAGATTTGGAGTTTCACAGTACCACCCTTCTGGTCAGTCCGGACACGGTATATTTGCTGGAGTTTAGTAAAATTCGAACTAAAGTACAATAAAGATGTAACATTCTGGCATATGTCATTGAGTGATTCCACATGGCATGGTCTAGGAAAATTTGCATCAGAACTGCTGTGTCTCTATTACATAGTGAGAAATGTTCATTCAAGCAACATATTTAGCATGGCTGCCAGTTACCATATATTCAAACTTCATTGCTAAGAGCAAAACTTCCAAAACTTCCATTTCAGTTTTCTACAACCCATGGTTGCTAAGGGCGCAAGATGCCCATCGATATGTGAACAAAATTGCATGCCAGAATATATGGTGATTTCAGTTCTAACCATAGGAGAGCATATAACTGTTTCTATAAAAAACATGGTATGACCAATCACAAACTAAAATCAATAAATCCAACTTTCCAGTTAGGTAACTGGCAGCCATGATATGTTTATGAACAAACAGTGAGCAGCCTGTCATACACTAAAGAATGTGGAAGATAGATCAAATAAATTTCACTTCTCAAATCATGTTTAGTTATTTAATTTCGACTAAAACTAGAATATGTTGTCTCTGCAAATTGCACATTGTCACATAACAGCACCACACAAAATACTCCACATATGTAGATGTAACGCATGTAAGTAAAGAAACTAGCATTATTTTTCCTCTAAACATGGCCACACTACCAAGTAACAGAGCGCAAAAGAATGGTGCTACTGCTAAAACTACCAAGACCATGAATAATGCATAAGTTTGAGGTGGTTCTCTGGTAAATACAAAATACTTCAGTTTTCAAGTGACATGGATTGAGCATGCTAAGTATATAGCATACTGAAGAATAAATTGTGGAAGTCATGAGCAACTGAAAATTATATTCATGTAAAAGCAGATGACATAACAATTTGTTCTAGTATCGTGATAGTAGAGATGTCAGCTTAATTGGGACTAAGCTAGGGCATTCATAAGGGTAACATTCAAGACGTGATCCCATATTTACGTTTAGCGCAGTTAGTTTAAGGAAGGTCTACTTGCAAGCAACAGGGATCGTACAGATATGGTTCCATGACTTACAAGTCACTAGCATTATTTGTAAGGATAGAAGCCTTACCAAAATAGGGCACAAATCTCACATATGATTGCAATCAGCGTTAGCAGCTTGTCATGAAGCTGCACAGTTAAACAAAATGCAAACATCATGGTTACGCGGGATTTGGATTTATACCTATTCATTTTAGTAGCTAGAGAATAAAGACATGAGAGAGGAAAAAACAAGAACAGTTTGAATATTACGAACCCAAAGGGCGAAGATTAGAGCCAAAAAAACACATCCAACATAAATAGCTGTTGCATACAAACGAACTGGATCAAACATCATCCTTAGCTGTTTTTGTGGCCCCATAACAAAGGCTGTGCTGCCAAACAAAGGTTGAAATCAGCGTATGGCAAATATTCAACGATCAAGAAAGATAATAAACAGATATGTTGAGAATAAGTGTACTAATCTCATACTTGATGATATGCACATTTAAAGTAATAATAATTGTAGAAATATTGAAGTAACAAAACCATAGAAATTTACAAGTGAAGAAACTGATTTATTACCTCCCAACTGCCAATATGTTTCCAAACGTAAACATGACTGCAAATTTGATTGGTCTAGTGAAGACGATAAAAGACTGCACAAATGAATGAAATGTAAGCAGTGCAGTAGCAGTACACATGATAGCAGGAATTTTGAAGTCATTACCAGAACCAAACTAAAAATATCTGAAATAGTCTACAGTGAGTCATGATTTAAAGCTTAGCACAATGTCCTAGGTTCCTGGTGATATGATTCCGTCACCAATTCGGAGTTAGCAATTGGCCCTTTGTCCTTAGCACAGCAATTAAGAGCTACAATGAATTAGCTCTCCAGCAATGTTCTTCTTGATAAAAGTCACTCTGACAAAGAACAGAACCAACCTAAAGTTCATGATCCCAAGTTATCGTTACTCACATGACCGTATCAAAAGTTAATACTACATCAAACTTTAACCTGCTAAGCCACAATGTGGACCACACATTTCGAATTGAATAAGAACAGGATGGGAAACTACAATTATTGTTCTAAAAAAGGCATGACGTATTCATGGGCAATTCTCCATCTACACTAGAAGCTAGCAACTACTCGAACTCTCTGAGAACCCCACGGACCCACGGCACGGGTGATGAATTGTGGGAGCGTACCAGGATCGTGAGGGCGAGACCGGCCACCAAGCATGCCGCGAAGGCGTAGATCCTCTGAACCAGGCAAACGACGAAGACTGAATCAGATCGATGCAAACCAGAGCCATGAAATTCCAGCGGCATTCCGGGGTTTCAGAGGGGTTCAGCTTGACCTGGATAGGGGAGAGGGAGCAGAGGTCTTCCGTGTCCCCGAGGATGGAGTCCTCCTGCAGGTCCTCCTCGTCGCCGCCGACGAGGGAGCGGTGGAGGCGGTTGAGGGCGTCCATGGCTGGCGTGGTGGGGTGCTCGACGAAGCAAGGAGGTCGTGGCGAGACGAACCGAGTTGGGGACAAGCCTTCCTTCCTGGGCTGGACTCGCCAAAATTAGCCTGGCCCATAACTGGGCTGCACGACTTTGGTGGGGTGAGGCCTCGTCCAGTAGGGAGAGTCCTGCTCTAGCACATACGGAGTAGCTCATCGGGTTTCTTAAAGAGAGCTCCCTCCTCCTCGCACGAGAGCGATGCCGTACGCATTTCCTCGCACCGCCGGGTTTCACGGGTACGGAGCGCAGGTGTGTCTATTTTGCAAAAAAACCCTCAACATCTATGGAAATGATCACGCGGTCCTACTCCTCCCTATCCTCTTCGGCTCTTCCACGGTTTCACCGTCTCCCTCGCTCTCGCTCCCCGCGGGCCGACTCTCAGCTCAGGCACCCAAACCCTAGCCGCCGCCGCCGCTGTCGACCCACCCCGCGGAGAAGCCGTCCCACCACCGCACGCCGTCGCCGCCACCGATGAACCGCCTGCCCCTCAAGGCGCACCTGGCCGCGCCCTCGGCCCGCGCCGCCGCTGCCGGCAGGGGCGGGGATGCCGCCGCGTTCGCGGAGTACTCCCTGGTGGAGCTCCGCGCGGCCACGGGCAGGTTTGCGCTCGCGAACATCATCTCCGAGAGCAGCGAGAAGGCGCCCAACCTCCGCCCCTCCCAGCTCGTCGCCGCCCCGGCTTCCCGCGCCGTGGGGCCCCGACCGCTGTCGCACCACACGGCCGTCCTACCAAGCCGCGTCGAGGGCTCCACCGCGCCGCATGGCCGAGGCTGAGTGGCCGGCCGCCGCCGTGCTGCATGGTGTGAATCCATGGCCGGTGGTGGCGGATCTCGAAGCCCGGCGGTGGCGGCCTCATCCCTTCCCCGTCATTCGTCCTTCCCGAAGCTCCTCGCATCCAGGGTCTGGCGGATCTGGTTGATGGCTGCAAGGGCAGGCCGAATCCGGTGGGTCTGGGTCCGGCTCCCTGCACAGATGCATAATAGCTCACCTGGATGAGCATCCCTGCCTGTCGTGATCCGGCGGCCGGAGCGACTCCGTGCAGTGCCGGCGAGATGGCTCCACCCGTCCTGGCGCGGAGAGCCAGTGCGAGTGTGCGACTCCCCTTCGCGGCTGCAGGCCCTCCAGGGGACGCTGCTGCAACTTGTCAGGATCGACGGCCATGGACAACCTTGGCTGGAGTTTTGTTTGTGACGAAGACATACGTATGTTCCTCCTCCAGTTTAATTAGCTGTTCGTCTATGTGATATTGAATCCAATGATTAACTAGATTTCTTGTGTGTAATTTTTTTCATCCCAATTGATAGAATTGTTTCTGCGAAATTCGAATTGATCTGATAGGACACAATTACCATTGATCTGATATGAGGCAATTATATAGATTTTTGTTGGAATCTGGACGACAGAGGCTATTCTATTCTGCTTTATGATGAAGTTCCCGTGAATACATGTAATTTTTTAGATCTTTTCTGAGACTTTGTTATGCGTTTCCCATAAACGCTAGACATAAATGAATCATGAATGATTTCTTGAGTATGAGAGCATGCTAAATGAGTATGAAGCTAGCAGTGGATTTTGTGTGTTTTTGCCGCCGCCGTGCTGCATGGTGTGAATCCATGGCCGGTGGTGGCGGATCTCGAAGCCCGGCGGTGGCGGCCTCATCCCTTCCCCGTCATTCGTCCTTCCCGAAGCTCCTCGCATCCAGGGTCTGGCGGATCTGGTTGATGGCTGCAAGGGCAGGCCGAATCTGGTGGGTCTGGGTCTGGCTCCCTGCACAGATGTGCATAATAGCTCACCTGGATGAGCATCCCTGCCTGTCGTGATCCGGCGGCCGGAGCGACTCCATGCAGTGCCGGCGAGATGGCTCCACCCGTCCTGGCGCGGAGAGCCAGTGCGAGTGTGCGACTCCAATTCGCGGCTGCAGGCCCTCCAGGGGACGCTGCTGCAACTTGTCAGGATCGACGACCATGGACAACCTTGGCTGGAGTTTTGTTTGTGACGAAGACATACGTATGTTCCTCCTCCAGTTTAATTAGCTGTTCGTCTATGTGATATTGAATCCAATGATTAACTAGATTTCTTGTGTGTCATTTTTTTCATCCCAATTGATAGAATTATTTCTGCGAAATTCGAATTGATCTGATAGGACACAATTACCATTGATCTGATATGAGGCAATTATATAGATTTTTGTTGGAATCTGGACGACAGAGGCTATTCTATTCTGCTTTATGATGAAGTTCCCGTGAATACATGTAATTTTTTAGATCTTTTCTGAGACTTTGTTATGCGTTTCCCATAAACGCTAGACATAAATGAATCATGAATGATTTCTTGAGTATGAGAGCATGCTAAATGAGTATGAAGCTAGCAGTGGATTTTGTGTGTTTTTTATACTTGTCCTGTTCTTGGATGCGAAAATTTATTGATTAATATATCTATCCTTATTACTTGCTGTGTCTAATCTTAGATAATATGCATCTATTCGTGGATGCCAAATTGATGTTATCCTCCTGAATCCAAAGCGTACACTGTTTCTGCTCTAGATTCTCGCTGGTCCTCTCCCCCTTTCCCTTTTTTCTTTCCCTAATTATTCATATTTCTCAATCCCAATCTCAGCCTGACACCTGCTTTCTCATCTTCAGATCTGTGCCACAAGCTACTCACAGCTTATGTCACTACTTATATTTTAGGTTGTCTGGATAATAGGATCAAATCAAATTGTTGAGTATATCATGACAACTATGTATTGTCTTTTGCAAAAGCTGATTACATTCATAATGTATCAGATATGGAGTTTGGGAAACAGGAATTGCATCGGTGTGTGGTCAGGAGTCAGGACACGTTGGAAACTTGAAGTCGCTATAGTGCAGTTCTTCAGATCCTGGTTAGTAATGTATATCCACAATGGTTGACTTCGTTCAGTTTATTTTGATACACATTTAACCTGCAAAGGTTGGCCACAAACTCCCTGTTACAATAGTTTTTGTAACGATGCAACAGCTAACGTCATTCACTGAACAAAAATGTGCTACATGTTAGGTCATCTGCTGTTGTCAGAGAAGCCCACAGTCCCATCCAGAGGAGTTTAACAAGGTCTTGAGCAAAGGTACTGTTGTCTTATCGACATGATATGGCTTCTGCTTGGGATGAATATGTGTCTTATGTTGGCTTGCTGAAATTAGTGACATTTGGTCTGCTTCAACATATGTATCACATCGGTTCTTTATCTGAATGATGATGTCTCTACTGCCACATCCATATTTCTTTTTACTTGTGCCATGTTTGTTTTTTGTTCTATGGTATGAGTAGGTTTACAAATTACAATGCCTATCCTGTTAGTTGTCACTTACATAATGAGTTTGCACATGTTAGTGTTTCAAAATGATCCTCAGTTGGAATGGATTAAAATAATCTTAATTTATGCATATGCCATCTGGTGTGAACAAATAAGGGAATGAAAAAAGGTACTAAAAATGCATGACATCTGGAGTTCTGTATTAATCTAGGAGTGAATTTCACTGCAGGTCCATAAACTTTTCCCAAAATCTCATCTAGGTCCGCAAACTAAAAAAACGGTCATCTAGGTCAATCAACTTTTATGAGGTCTCATCTAGGTTCACAAACTAAATAAGTGATCATCTAGGTCCATAAACTTTTAAATAGATGTCGTCTAGGTCCAAGGCGGTGGCAACGAGCCTGACATTGACGACCGCTCTGTAAAAGTTCATGGACCTAGATGACTACTTTTAAAAGTTCATGGACCTAGATGACCGCTTATTTAGTTTGTGGATCTAGATGGGATCTCGGGAAAAGTTTACGGACCTAGATAACCGCTTTTTTAGTTTGCGGACCTAGATGAGATCTCGATAAAAGTTTATGGACCTACAGTGAAATTCACTCTTAATCTAGGTATGTTGCTTGGTGACCAGCATTAGCCTTGTTATAAACACCTTGTGATCTGCTTAAAAAAATCTAGAATAATAAACTAACAATTCCTCGATAATTACATTTGCAGTTCAAACGCCGATGTTTACGACTACGGCCGGTCAGTTGCTGTTAAATGCATCATGTGTCCAGCAAATGTAAAGCTCATCGGCTAACTCTCTTTTGGAAACGGTTACAGTTGCAAACTGTCCCGTCTCCAACCTCCTGCTTGAATATTTCCATCGTACTGCTTTAGCATTCTAAGACATAGTTGGATCAGTATTATGAGCTACCTATTAAAATATTTGGTAACTACCAATACTAATCAACAAATGTAATGTATAGCTGCCATTCGCACAGCAGTATAAATGCTGCTGAGACATTTGTATGACAAATTTATAATTCCTGAAAAGATGGCCTACGTGGTCCTTTGTACTGAAACGGTTTTGTTTCTAGGATATTCTCAACAAACCTTCTGACATCTACATCAGATTTTACTATGTTTCATTCATTTTGTGTTGATAGGGCGCGCTTTGGGCGCGCAAAGCGCGCGTAGTGTTATAGTCGGAGTTCTTAAAGAGCGCCCCCTCCTCCTCGCACCAGGGGCGCGCCGTACATGCATTCTCGCACGCGTTTCGCGGGGCACTTTTGTAAAAAAACCCCTCATCTTTGGTGGAATCAACCCGCGGTCCCTTAGCAAGTCAGCATTGGCTGTGTTTAGTTGCCCATCACATCACCAAAATTCTCTCTTCAAACATCACTATCCACCTATCACATCAAATCTCTCTCCTCATGCATGGAACACTAAATGTAGGTAAATAAAAAAACTAATTGCATGGTTTTAATGCACACGACGAGACGAATCTTTTGAGCCTAGTTAGATCATGATAGGACAATATTTACAACAAACAAACGAAAGGTGCTATAGATATTTTCTCCAAACTTTCTCCCGTACTTTTTTGACCTAAACACAGCCATTGACCGGCCCCTCCGCCTCCGCCCCCACTCCGCCTGGGCCTGCGCCCCTGCTCCGCCTCCCCTTCGCCGCCCACGCCCCCTGGATCCGGATTCGGTGCGGCAAGTCACCACGTAACTGGCGGCCCCCTATCCGCCGTCCAAAACCCATCTAACGGAAGGCACGAACTCATATCCTTTTCAACATACTTCAGCAAGCCCCCCGAGAATAGGACTTGGCCGCGTGCTGCTCCTTTCACCCGTGCCTGGCCGCCATTGACGGGCCTCAGAGGTCAGAGAAGGTGGTGGTCTGTTTCGCGCCGCCCATGGGGCCAGTTGAGGAGAGTAGGGGCGCCGCTGCCGGAGACCCTCGTCGATGGTGGAGAAGAAGGGGTAGGATTGCAGAACGGGCAGAGAACAGGGAGAAGGGTCGTCACCGCGATGCGTGTGGGCGTGGCAAAGCTCGGAGCGACATGGCCTTGCTCGACGCACTCGTTGGCGGAGTCCTGCGGCCACCTCGCCATGTTCGTCCGGGCCTTTACGAATCGGCTTGCGTGTCGCGCCCATCTTCGTCTCTGCTCCGACGGGATCTAGACTATCCGCCATGTGCAGACATAACTCAAGAGCAGCAGCAACCAGCACAAAAATTAAGCTATCTCTAATAAAATTGAGAGCACAGGAGAGAAGAGTAGGAGATGTGCAGTCAATTTCACTAGTTTTTGGTGCGAATTGTTGACTGATGGTGATGTAATTGGCCGGCGGAGCAGCGTCCTGCCTCCCGGCGACGCCATGTCCCTGTGTTTTCTCGTAGAAAAGACGAGTTCTGAGCGTTGAACAAGCTGCAGCCGCTCGATGAGTTTTAGACGCTCGAATCCGGATCCCCTCCGCCTCGCCGCGGGGCGGCCCGGCGGGCAGGCCAAGTGCGGCGCGGCGCGGCGGCGGACGCCGTCCTCCCTCCCCCGCACCCGCCTCCCCCGGCCCCCTCTGTGGATCTGGATCGGGCCGTCACCTCCGTGGCGGGGACCTCCAGCTGCGGCGGCGGCGGCGGCGGCGGAGAAGAGCGCGGCGGCCGTGGCCTCCTCCCTCCCGCACACCCGCCTCCCGCGGCCCCCTCCGCGGATCCTACTGGTTCGCTCCCTGCCTTCTCCTCCCTCTTCTCCGCTTTTCCATCAGATCGAGCAGAGAGCAGCAATCTAACACATATTCCTGCTCGCCGCAGGCCTCCTCTCCCTCTCTGGCGTCCGCCCGCTCCCCGCCCTCTGACACTGCAACAGCAAGAAATCGAGGGGCAAGATGAGCAAGAGTCCGAAGAAAAAGAGCAGCAGGTGGAGGATGAGGTCGAGAAAGCAGAGGTGAGAGAGAAAGTGGAGCAGGAAGAGGATGACGGCGGCGACGAGGTGCGGATGTATTCGGAGATTCTGAGCCACAAGCCGGGCGACGTGGATGCGCTCAAGTGCGCGATGTAGGCGAAGATGAGGCGCGCGGACTGGGGCGGGGCGCTGCGGTACGCGCGACGGCTGTGTGATGCTGAGCCAGGCGAGGTGGAGTGGCAGCTGAAGGTGGCGCAACTGCAGGAGCTCAAGGGGGACCTCGCCGAAGCTAAGCGTCAGTTCAGAGAGGTCCTGGCAGAGGAGCCTCTCCTCGTCCGGGCTCTCCATGTGAGTATGACGCATACATGCTCCTTCTGATCTTGGAGTATTCACCAACTGCAATTTTTCTTGTTCATATGCATACATTGCTCAAATTACGTTACAGATTATGCTGTCGCTTTTGGTTTATGCCCGTCTTGGTACTGATCAACTATCATACATGTAATATTGAGAATTCAAATAGGTACTTTAGCAATTGCAATAGAACGTCAGTTGTGATGGGAAAAGAAGCCATGCCATGATTCATTAGCATCCTGGCAGTTTGCTGCAGTTATTTCTAAATTCTAATCTATGCTAGATTTGTCCCTAAGAATCCACATAATGTTGTCTTAATGCTTGAGTTCCCAGAATGGGCAGAAATGCCTTTGGCTACACTGCTACACACTGAGGAACTGGCTCTTGTGCTTGCAATTTCAAACACAACAGAATCGGAGGAGGGTTGTGCTAGAGCCCATGAGCCCTTTCCCACCTTGGAGGCTGTTGTCAACATATTTTTTTCCTTTTCTTCTTTTTCCCTTTTGCACAACCTTACATCTCTTGGCATATAATGTAAATATTCTGTTCAATGGAGGACCTTGGAGGATCATTGCGAAGAGATGCAGCTACTGGAAGGGGAGTTCTGTTTGCTACTGAAGCTTTGCTTGCAGAGCATGGCAAAGGCATTGCAGGCCAGCGATTCGTTATACAGGTAAATGTTGTTTGGTTAAGCCTTTTGGTTTCCCTTTACATGCATATGGCTGTCTCCAAAAAAGGGATTAGTTATACGAACTTCGTTGATGAATATATGCAAAGTCATATTCATGCTACCAATAATTGAAGTTCCTAAAATGAGTTTAAAATGGACCTTCTGTAGGTTAAGGCCTGTTAGGTATATGCTTGCCTTTCCAGGTTCTGGAATATATTTGTTTGTAATTTGAAATCCGCTTGAACATTGCCACTGAGTATTTTTGTTCAGAAGCATGCCAGAAATTTTTGTCTTGCATTTACTGTGTTATATTCATGCTACGCAATCTCATATTTGATACTAAAAAAATGATATTTGTTCATGCAGCGGCATAATTCCCCCCATCGGAGGAGTACCCAATGTTGAGACTCAATTTTCTGAGGTTGTTGGTCCAGAACAGAATTATAGAGTTCCACGCTGAGCTGGAGCTTCTGCCCGTCAAGGCGCTTGAGCATCCTTGCATCAAGCACGCTGTGGAGCTTGAGCAATCCTTTATGGAGGGTGCCTACAACCGAGTGTTGAGTTCGGACCAAGAACTGCAACAGTACATCACCTAGGTAATTTCCATCTTTCATCTTCCCCCTCCTGTATCAGAGTGTTTTCTGTGTGAAATTGTGTGATACTGTATTTCACCAAATATTCTGATAATGTGAAATTGTCTTAACAGGAGCTCCAGAATGGGAGATTAAGAATGGCTCTGTCTTCTTCCAGAAGGCCAAGGAGTCGCAGCCCTGCAAGGAGATCCCATCCTTGCAGCTAATCAACTAGACGCTCAGATGAATGTTTTTTCCCTGTGGTCACTTGGCATGGCCGCTGTACTGTCATTATGTTTCATCGCAGCTCTGAAATGTACTCTCACAATTGTGTGCTCCTCAGTTCTGGTAATTATATTCAAGTTCAGTACTCTATTCCAAACAATCCCTTACAAAATATTTTTGTAGTATCCATGCATCAGTAACTAACAGGATAGAACTAGATACTGCTCAATATTTGTGATCACTCCATGTCTGAACTAGATGCCACTCGCTCAACTGTCACATTAGTATTAGGACCAAGTGGATTGGATAGGATGCATGCTTGTAGAAGTACACATCATGCTGATCGACCTGAAGATCACACACACTAGGCCAATGCAGCTAAAGTAATCTCTGTCAGTCTGTCCATCAAACAGTGTGGTCCTGAATTAGGATGGCTAACCACCATAATTAGGCCAACACGTGTTTGAGTCATGGCCTCCTTAATAATCTACCCCATCACTACCTGATCCTTTTGTGTTTTGCCTGGAGAAATTTGTGTTCAGACTCCCCTAAAAAAATAAAGTGATCACTCTATTTCAAGTTAATAATTCCTGCTCATGTAGTACAGATCACTCCATGTCTGATTTTTGTTTTTGCCTGAAAGTTAGTTTTCCTTTGTCAGGTTGCTGAGCGTCTCTTGTTCTTGTGGAACAATGATCACATTGTAAGCTTGAAGTATCTTAGCAGCCTTCCTTCGGATTTTACAGTCAATCAAGTGTTTTTGAAACAGTGGGTGAATAGTATTCGTGAACTGTTGTTGTACTGAGAACAATGGGTGAATAGCATTCGTGAACGGTTTTGGTCTGTTGCTGTACACCGGAGACAAAATTGTTTGGTCTGATGGTTGTTGAAAT
>OAMR01000284.1:1374997-1390909 GCA_900205405.1 Echinochloa crus-galli
ATGAGGGGGCTATAGTGGACTTGTGAATTAAGTTCAGGGAGCCAAAACGAACTAGGGCCTAACAACTTTTCTAGAGCTCCAAACAAAGCGATTCAAATTTGAATTTGAATAAATTCAAATTCTGTTTGAACACAAGCAGTACAAAAATAAATGCAGCAGCATGAATGCAACAATAAATGTTTCTATTACTTATATTTGATTTTAAATTTTGGAAAAATTATTATTTAGCCTTTATAAAATACGTGAGAGCATTAAATAATTAATTAAATGCCAAAAATTTTAAATTTGAGTATTTTGGGTGTTACAGATGTTTTTCTTGAAGTGTCCGTATAAGGATCTTACACGGATGCTCCGCACATGAGAAGAGAAGGTGGTGGCAGTTCTAAGGCCCTGTTTGGAACAGCTTAACTTCAGCTTATGGCCAAAATAAGCTGAAACTAGAAGCCAAACGACTCGCTTTTTTGCAGCTTTTTTTTACCACGATTCTCCCCAGTCCCCACCGCTCCTATTTGTACTAAAACGCAGAAGCTGGTCCAGACCCGCTTCTCAAATAAGCTCAATCTCCATATCTATACAGCTTATCGAGAAGCGATTCTCCCCACCGCGGTTTCAAACAGGGCCTAAATATGGTGCGCTGCCGAGATTTAACTGAACGAAACCCCAAGACATACGTATCGGCCTACCCGCTTTTGTGCACATACAATATAACCTTCTTTAACTTCGATAAAGAGTGTGAGTCTATGTACATCATGCACTTCATTTACGGGGTGTTTGGGAGAGCTTCGCTTCACGTTTTCTGACTCCGCTCTAAAATCCTGTGGGCAAATACATCCGACTCCAAAAATTACGGTGCTCGGATGGAACCAGCCGGTTCCCGTGTCTAGAACTTTTCCAAACCGTTGATTTAAAAAAAAACTGCAAACACTGGTTCCGTTGTAATTAAGGGATAAGTAAGGGAGAATTTTTTCCTGTGCTTGAAAATTATTAGAGCCATTCATTGTTACAGATCTAACGGTTAAAAACTATGTGGAACCGATTAGATGGAACCATGAACCGATAAAAAGGAACTAATCTTTAGAAAATCATGAAGGGTATTAACGTATTTTTACGTCTTGGCCCGGCCCATTCCTTTGTTGGGCCAAATGCCACAGGCTCGTCTCGGCATGTTCCTCCGTCCGGCATTAGTCGTTGACCTCGGCGATTGCTGCCGTCGCCGCAAATCCTTCCCCTCTCCCGTCGCTACCCACAGGCCACAGCTCCACAACTCGAACGGATAGAATCAGAACTGCGGCACTGAATCGAGGATAGAGTAAAAGAAACCAATTTGAACTCCACTGAGCCGAGGAGCTGTCCTCCGATGGAGCCGGTGGACGGACTGCGCGGGATTCGCCGGATGGACAGATGAGGACGGCCGCACAGACCGTCGGCTGCCGGTGGTTCGGCGTCCCCTAGGCAAAGTGAACCTGGTCGTCGACGTTGATCCGGTCCCAGGCGAGGTGCACGGTGCAAAACCGTAGGCCGCTGGGGTGAGGATCCACAGCGCCGACTCTCTACTCTGGCGCCGTCTAGCGCGTCGTCGCCGCCGTATTCCACGTCGAAAGAACGTGATGCGTTTGGAAGATAATCTTTAATGTACGAACTAGAAAAGACTATTCTACCCTTAATTAGTTATTAATTACACGGAACCGAGTAATTTTTAATCAACGGCTCACGTAATTTCTGGATGGAGGAACCAGCCGGTTCCGTCCAAGCACTTTTCCTTTGAAATAATAATCTAGCAAACACACAGCCGCACGTCTTCTTCACGCGACGCTTCCAGGGGCGCTGCCAGATCGAACAGAGAGCGAGCTCCTGTGGTGACGGCGCCGGAAAAGAGGTCCCCGCTTATCGTTGATTTGACATTTGAGTGACCGCCCGTCCTAGGTGACATCGGTGGATTTCTTACATCCGTGGAGTATTGTGCAATTTGCAGAAACAGCATATTGTGTATGATAGGCTGCTCATTGTCTGTTCATAAACAGTATGGCTGCCAGTTACAAAAAGCGTAAAGCTGGATTATAGATTTTAGCTTGTGATTGATCATACCATCTCTTTTATAGAGATAGTTATGCGCTTTTTTTTTTCCTCAAATACGTAGGGGAGCTGCGCATATTTGTATTGATAGAGAAGAAACAGTTATGTGCTCATATGGTCCTATCGTTAGAACTCAAACCACCATGTATTCTGGTATGCTATTTCGTTTGCATATGGATCATGAGTCCTTAAAACTTCATTTGGAAACCTGTAGTTTCAGTGAGCTTTTCTCACTATGTAATAGCAACACAGTAGTTCTGACTCTGTTTCATTTGCTCCTTTATCCTAGACCATGCAATGCGGAACCATTCAAGGACATGTATTGTACTTTGCTTTGAATGAATTTTACTAAACGCCAGCAAATATACCATATCCAGACTGACCAGAAGGCGGCAATGTGACACCACAAGTCTTGATCTTAGAAAACATTGTGCTGCTTATTTTATTGCATCTTTCTTTTCTGTTTTCCTTTTCAATTGACTGGCCTGCTAAACAGTAAGAGCAAAGTCGCAACTGCGAGTCTGCATCCATTGGTGTGAGCCTCCAACCGGACGAGTGTCTTGGAACTCTTGGTGGATCCCCAACTGCGTTTTGGCCCTAATCTTCGCCTTTCGATTCGTAATATTTGCACTGTAGTTTTTTTAAACACGTAGGAGAGCTGCGTATCTTTATATTAAAAAGATGAGTAAATTTTTACAACGTGGGCCGCAAGGGCACACGCATAGAGCACGGGTTACATCAAGTGGACTATACGGCTAACATAGCAACCAAGTTCTTGGGCAGCAGAAGGAACTAAGGGAGGGGTGTCACTCTTAGTCTAGGTCCAACTGTCGCCGCCGCCGGCCATCCGAGCGCCTCCATGTGCCTTGCTCCTCCCTGTTGTGATATGATCCAAATTCACCGATGGAGCGAAGCGGAGGCCCATCATCAGAGGTTTGGGCCGGAGCGGAGGGGTACTGTGTTTTCTCTTATGAACGCACAGTTTAGTCCCACATCAGTAATGCAACCAAGCACGGTCACATGAACTGCCTATATAATAGAGCTTTGCCCTTGATGAATAATCATCCTCTTGTAATCCGCCAACAGGCGTTGTAAACACACACTTGATATAATAAAGTTTTGCTGGCTGGCGTCCGTGGTTTTTCCCTTCTACATCGGGAGGGTTTTCCACGTTCAAATCTCGTGTCTCCTGCTGTTTGATTCTTTTACTTATCATCATTTATTCGTTATTATTCATAACACTGCCTTGATCCAAAGTTGCCCCTCCTGTAAGATTTTGTGCACCAGCTGGCTCTCATTCATGCCGGGCTCTCTGTCGAACGTGTGGCTATTGCGCTCCTTCTAGAGGCACCAAGTTGTAAGCATGAAGATTGAGTCGAGGCCCTTCTGTTTTGCAGCGTTGTATCCAGCTCAGAGCTGCACCCACCATTCCAGCATTCCTTGAGGCGGTGGCTGCTGGAACTGATGATTGAGCGTGGCAACGATGGCGTGCCATAGCTGTCCAGTGTAACAGCACTCGATGAACAAGTGATCTGCAGATTCTTGCACTTGGTCGCATAGCTTGCAGGTGGTCCATGCTTGCAGTTGCAGCCCCTGGCGATGGTGTCGATCAGCCGTCCAAATGCGATAGTGAACCGCTAGCCAAGTGAAGGATTTCACCTTTAATGGAGCCCATGCCTTCCAAATTGGTTTAGCGCCGACAAATAGAGCATCGACCCCTCGAAGAATGCCCTATAGAATGTGGCACTTGGGCACTGTTGGTTTGTATTTTTTGCTCAGAAACACAAAACCAGCAGTGTGATCACAATTTCTCAATTAGATTCAACAAAAATGTGATTCTCTAAAAGGAGGGGAGGGCCTCCTTTTATATGGGTTAAAAAACTTTTAGATTACAACTTTACCCCTGCTCCTATAACCCTACCTTATCTCTAATTCACTAAACAATTATATTCTACGGAGGGCAGATGATTATTTTCCTTACATAAACGTGTACAATTTGTATTTTGCTACTTGATCACACTGTACATGGCGCGCCTTTCGTAGCTTCGCAATACCTTCTTCGCCAAGGTCACTATGCCTCGCCTCAATGCACAAATGTTATTCCGTTTCCTCCCAGGATTGGACGTCGAAGGTACCCTTAGGACCAGGTTCTCGGAAGAAGATCCCTTGTGACCTTCGATAAGGCAACCAGCAGTCTGTTCGAGGTCGATCCTTCTGGAGAAAAGTAACCCTTGACCTTCGGTGTCTTACCTTCGTCTGCGCCCAGCCTGTTAATCTTACCGGCTTTTATAATTCGAAAGGTCATAGCAAAAGATACCTATCCTTTCTGAACATCTGACTTACCTTCGATATTCAACTATTCATGCCCCAGACCTGCATCCTTCATCTTAAATTGGTCAACAATCCCGGAGGTTCGACCTGCTCAAAATTCACCCCCAACAGGCACCACTTCCATGTGATTGTGTCCTCAATTCCTGGGCGCAGCTGGACGTCTAACATTACTGGCCACAACCGTAGGTATTGCTCGATCGCTGGGATAGTGAGTAGGGTGGATATCGAGCGAGCTCGGCTCGTTTTGACTCGGCTCGTTCGAGCTCGCTAGCCAAACGAGCCAGCTCGGCTCGGCTCGTTAAGGACACGAGCAAAAATCTTAGCTTGGCTCGGCTCATTGAGCTCGCGACCTGGCTCGTTAAGCTCGCGAGCTAGAGTTAAATTTAAAATTGCTATAATAATATATATAATATGAAAAATTATTATTTATATGGTCTTAATACTTCAAAATCTACTCTATCATACTAAATAATAGAATATAATCATAACATCATATAGAACTACGCATATAGTATACATATATTTTTATTAATTAATAATTTGCTCATTAGTCTATTAAACTTTCTAGCTCGTTTGGCTCACGAGCAGCTCGCGAGCCGGCTCGAACTCGCTTGTTATACTAACGAGCAAAAACTGTTGCTCGGCTCGTTAGGAATATGCAACGAACCGAGTCGAGCCGAGCCGGCTGCGATCCGAGCGAGCTAACGAGCTTCGAGCATTTTGTCCAGCCCTAATAGTGAGCACGCCGGCAATGTCCTGAATCCACTGCCTGTTGGACAACCCGTCCACTGCTGACACGTTCTTCCTCGTCCCTGCCCTGACCAGCTTGCACAGGTCTGGAGCGAGAACGCAAGGAGACTTGATGCCTAGCCAATGATCAGTCCAGAACAAGGCCAGACTTCCATCGCCCAACATGATCGTCGTCGAGGCCGGCCTGATTGCCTGAAACATGTCCTGAACAACTTGATCGCTCCCAAAATCCAGTTCAAGGTGCTTCCATGGCCTGTTGTCATATGTGCGTTGCAGCCAGAGCCAATGCAGGCGCAATGGGTAGGCCGCAGGTCAGAGACTTCCAGCCCTCCATACTCTTGTGGCCTACACACCACCGGCCAGGCCAGCAGGCATTGGCCCCCTAGAGCTTTCTCCTTCCCTGACCAAAGGAAGCCCGTCCTCCTCTTGTCAATTTCTTTGAAAACCCAGATCTTGAGTGAGACAATGGTGTGAATACATCTTCCCCGAACATCACGAACTAGTCAGTAAAGTTGTTCTTCCCCTTTGCAACTCTGTTCTGCTCCAATCCCTTGCTTTGTTCTTCCTCAATCCCCAAACTCCGGTTCTCTAAGGTCTCCAACAATTATAGCCAATACTAGCTAGGAGAGTTATATGTCATCTTGTGGGTCCTACTTGTAGGATGTTTTTTATCTTTTTATTTTCTTGAGGCCCATTAATTTATTCTCTTTCCCTCCAGTCCACACCCTTCACTTCATTGTTGTCTTGATTGACGTGGAGTTTCATAGAGAGTTTCGTGAAATTAAATATGTTGACGTGGCATAGGAGAGAAGAAAAAATTTCATGATATGTAAAAGGAGTTTCATCATCATGATATGTGAGAGGAGTTTCATCATCATGATATGTGAGAGGAGTTTCATCATCATAAAACTCCTTTGACACAATTATCTAATTTTTTTTATCTAGATAATCGTGTAGTGAAACTGTGCACTGAGACTGACCTAAGAGCTGGTGACTTATTTTTTGCTTTTTTTCTCTCATGTTTCTAGATAGTTTTTTTTTTGCCTTCGAATCCCTATTTTTTCACCAACCTCATACCTACCCACGTGCTGTATCCAACCCCTTCGGTCGCCCCCCACACGTGAATACGAATAGAACCTGAAAAAAAGAAAACATGCAAACATTACGAGTCCTGTATGTGAAGGATATAGGAAACGTAAGGCACCAAGTAATAAGCTAACTAAACCGCGTTCTCCATCATGGTCCTGAACTCGCGAAAGCTGATCCTGCCGACGCCGTCGCCGTCGTGCGCAGCGATCATCCTCCGGCAGTCCTCCGACGTCGCGCCTTGGCCATACCGAGCCGACGCAGCACGTTTCAGAGCTCGCCGGCGCCGACGAACCCGTCCTCGTCGCGGTCGAACACGTAGAACGCCTCAGCTCGGCCTCGCTGGCCACCTTGCTCTCCAGCAGCTCCTCCACCTCCGCCGCCCACGCCGCCGGCGCCACCATTCCTTCTTCGTCCTCCCCATACGCGTCCGCGCCGCCTCCGGGCAGCATGCCGAGGCTCGCCATGACCGCCAGGACGTCGGACCGCGACGCGCCCGTCCGGGAGTGTCAGTACCGCCTGATGGAGTTTTTTTTCTTAGAAACCGGGTTGATATTTCATTTATATTCTTGATGATTACAGCCCATGTTACAAAGATACTCTTGAAAGAAACAGAAATTACAGCTCAGTCCTTGTAACCATCTCCCGGTTTTCCTCGCCACCGGCGACTGGCATCCGCGATCTGAGGCCGGCCTCCTCCCCGGCGAAGAAAGAAAGTTTGTTGTTGCCGTCTTGAGCAGCATATTGAAAACAACATGCTTTGTTGTCGTTGAACGATCCGGCTGTAGAAGATGACCGGCGGCCATCACATCGTCGGGCCATGGGGAACCTGACGCCCCAAGAACCTGAACCCCAAAGGGGAACTGAACCACCAAGACAGGTGGTAACTATCAACCAACCCGATTACCTCTCCAAATCGACGACGACAAGAGAGGGAGAGAAGAACCCAACGAGACCTGGAACTTCCAGATCCAGGGGACACACCACTCCGGCTCATCACTGGCATCAAAAGACTCACCAGCGAGGTGGAGAAGAAGCCGGAGTTTCTTATTCCACCGCTACAGTCCCGCCTCCACCATGCGAGAGCTGCCTGGGCTGAGTTACCTATAGTAGATAGGTACCTGTACACCGACCACCTCACCCCTCGTTCCCCATCCTCTCCGGCACCTGTCCGGCCACCGGAGTGGAAGGGGAACGGAGGAGATCGGCGCCGGACGCAGATCGCCTCGCGGTCTCCTGCTCTCAACTGTAGGTGGCAAGAGAGTTTGAGAGAGGAGTAATGGCTTCCCGCCTGATGGAGTTGGTCATATGAAGAAATGTCTGTTGCCGTGGATGGGCTAGGCCCATGAAACCCAGCTCGTGAACAGAGCAAGGGATTGATCCAGTAAGAACAGAGCAAGGGACTGGAGTAGAACCGAGACGCAAGGGGGAAGAACAGCTTTACTTGGAAGTAAAGTTGATTGATTAGTTCATACATGATTCCTTCCTGCTCTCACGCTCCAGGTATATGTAAGTAGCATTACATGGGCTCAGCCCAAATGAGTGCATGCAAGCACTTCAGTTTACCAACTAGATTTCTGATAACTTCCCGAGCTGGGTTTCATGGGCCTAGCCCATCCACGGCAACAAACATTTCTTCATATGACCAACTCCATCAGGCAACGGTACTGACAGGGAGCACCGTTGCTCACAATTCCGGTGATGGTCTTGCCGTGGAGGTGCGCTGCCGAAGACGCCGGCGAGGAGGCTCATGACCGCCCGCGACGCCGAGGCCGAGCATGCATGCTCCTGCTCGCCGAGGCGACGTTGTCCACCAGGGGCTGCAGCAGGAGCATGATCAGGAGAGACGACACCGACATAACGAGGCCGCTATGCAGATCGATCGCTGGCACGAGATCCCACATGTTCCGGAGCACCACGAAACGTTCTTTCCCGAGCTTAATCTGGCAATCTCTCTCTGTAACTGTAACTCTGTAAGCGCAAGATCTTGATCGTGTTTGCTTCTAACTCGTGGCTTCCACCACGCAACGCACCCCTCCGGTGTATATATACAGCAGCAGCGTAGATGATGATGTAGATAGACGTTGCAGCGAAGGATCGTTTCGAAAAAGGTTTGTAGCAGTTAGCGAAGGATGCAAATAATAAAGTGATGCACTGATACGTGCGCGGCAAAAATGAAGGAAGTTCACGGCAATCGGGTCGCGTCTGAAGTTTCCCGGCAGATTCTGTGACCACAGGGTCAGGTCGCACGGCATCACAAACTGATGCGTTCATCATGAACGGTTCATGTCGGCGCCTTAGCACCGGTCTGCGCGCGAGGTCCGCAGCTCAGTCGTCACAAGGTCATCCGTAGTCGTTGCTGGTGCTCCGCGTCCTGCTGCGTCCGTGCAGGTGCAGTTCAACCATTCAGTTACCTGAAAGTTAATGACGACGCGGTGGAGAATGCTTAAAATTTTCGTTCCATGTACGTATACGGCGTAATGAGCTGTTTAGACACGGTAGAACATCTCGAATCGGTTTGGGTTTTATATTCTCGAAAAAAGACGAACGATGCAATTTCATCTGCTTACTGCGGGAGAGAGCCCAGAGCCCAGAAGAGACCCAATGCAATGCAAGTGGCATGGTTTGACGACGCATGCAGCAAGTGTTTCAGGACTTTGAGTCAAGCCACTAACCCATACTCCCTCCTTCCCGTAAAGAATGCAATCCTCACTTTTTGAGAAGTCAAACTATTTCAAGTTTGACTGAATTCATATAAAAAGTTACTAACATTTATAATACAAAATAAGTATCATTTGATTAATCACAGATTATACTTTCATACTAAATCGATTTGAAGACATAAATATTAGTACTATTTTGTATAAATTTGATTAAAGTTGAAATAGTTTGACTTCTCAGAAAGTGAGGATTGCATTCTTTAAGGGACGGAGGAGTACACATCAGTGCGTAAAGAACGCTGGAGTTGGGAGAAACTGGCGGTGGTTCGAGGAAATGCGCGCTCCGGATCGCCTCATATCGACTTTCGTGCGGAACGATGGTTTTGAGAAGGCTCTGCGGTGGTTCTGTGTAGTACATAATTTCTATGATGAATGAGAAGGCTGAACGTTTTTTGGTTTCATAATGACGGTATTATAAGAACTTAAAGAGAGTAATTATAAGGTTTTATAGTAATATTTACAAATTATCGGTTATGTTTAATTTTTTTATAACACGTGCCACTATGCTAGTATCACTAAAAGTAGCCATTCCGCTCTCAAATACGTACTCCCTCCGTTCCACAAAGACTGTTCATTTGGGTTTGTCCTAAGTCAAACAATCTTATGTTTGACTAAATTTATATAAAATTATATCAATATTTTTGATGTGTATCAAGTTTCATTAGATTTATTATAAAGTATATTTTCATACTATACCTATTTAGTGTTATAAATATTGATAATTTTTATTGTAAACACTTGGTCAAACATAAGATGGTTTGACTTAGGACAAAATGGTGTTTAGTTCTTGGAAAAAGGTAAAAAATGAAGTAAAAACGTCACATCAGACACTGTAGCACTTTTCGTTTGTTTGTGGTAAACATAATCCTACTATGACCTAACTAGACTCAAAAGATTCGTCTCGTCGTGTACATCAAAACCATGTACTTAGTTTTTTTATTTACCCACGTTTAGTATTTCATGCATGAAGAGAGATTTAATGTGATATGTGAATACGAGGAGAGAGATTTGATGTGATTTGATGTGATAGGTAAATAGTAAAGTATGGAGAGAGAATTTTGAGAAGTTGAAGGGAACTGAACAGGTCAAACGTAAATGAACAGTCTCTGGGGACGGAGGGAGTGGATCCTTTGGGCACGCGCTACCACTGATAAATAAGCCCAAGAGGACCAAGTGAGCAACCCACTTCCGACACGCGCGAGCAAACCATCCGCCGCCGCCACTCGCTCAGCTGAACCCTGCCGGCGCCGCCGTTCTCCGACCCGAACCCCGCGACGGCGGACGACATGCGGCGCCAGGGCTACGGCCCGCACGGGGAACCCCAGCTGCTCCAGGAGTACATCTCCCACTGCCTCCCCGACCCGCCCGTCTCCCCCAGAGCCCGCTTCTCCGCCCGCCTCGACGCCGCCCATGACGGCGTCGACCGCATCAGCGGCCTCTCCGACGCGCTCCTCCGCGACATCGTCTCTCGCCTCCCCTTCAAGGACGCCGCGCGCACCGCCGTGCTCGCCTCGCGCTGGCGCCGGGTCTGGCTCGCGGCGCCGCTCGCCGTCTCCGACGACCACCTCCTCGACCACTGGCCCCCGACCCCCGCCGACGCCACGGCCGTCACCGCCGCCGTGTCGAGCGCCCTCGCCGCGCACCCAGGCCCCTTCCGCTGCTCCCACCTCGTCTCCACCCGCTTCGACGTCGCGCGCCAGCCCCTCCTCGAGCGCTGGCTCCGCCTCCTCGCCGCCAAGGGCGTCGGGGAGCTCGTCCTCGTCAATCGCTCCGGTCCGCGGGAGGTGCTCCCCCTCCCCGACACCCTCTTCCGGATCGCCAACCTCACCTGCCTCTACCTCGGCTTCTGGAAGTTCCCGCGCGCGGCGCTCCTCCAAGGCGCCTCCTTCCCCAGCCTCCGCGAGCTCGGCATCTGCAGCGTCGCCGTCGAGGACGGGGACATCGACTCCCTCGTCGCCAGGAGCCCCGTGCTGGAGGTCCTCAACATCCAGGGGAGCATCAAGCGGCTGCGTCTCGTCGGCCGGAGCCTCCGGTGCGTGCAGATCTGCGCTTCCGTGGTGGAGAGCATCGTCCTGGTGAACACCCCGTGCCTCGACCGGCTTATCCTGTGGGAAGTCCGGGGATCTCCCAACCCGGGTGGCCTGCGCACCTGGATCAGGATTGAGATTGCCCCCAAGCTGTGCATTTTGGGGTATCTGGACCCAGCACAGCACCTGCTAGAGATTGGAGGCACCACCATCACGGTACTTCTGCAGTTCTACTACCTCCTGTTGTTCTATTTTGTTCACTTTGCCAAGATGTGGAATTCAACGTGTGGTGTGATCATTGTTGTTGAATTTTTTGCATTACAGGCTGGGATGAAACCAAGTGCAACCACAATACTCAGAAGCGTGAAGGTCCTGAGCTTTACAGTGTGTCTTGGAGCTGATGGTGCCATGATGGTGCCTGACTTCCTCAACTGCTTTCCCAATGTCGAGGAGCTGCATATTATGGTAATAATTTACATGTACTCTGGGAAATGAACTCTCTCGGAAGCTTCTGTAGTCTTTAACTTCCAAGACAAGAGAGGAGAATGAACAAGTTAGTATGTCGTATTTGGGCATGGGTTAAACATGATCATCAATAGGGCAAGTTATGTTTTTGTACATTGAAGTTACTGAACTGTGAAGTTATCTTTTCTATAGTCTATACTTTAGTGAGCTTAATGATAAAACCACAGTCAATGTGCTTAATTTTGTATGTATGAATTCCCTAAACTATTACAGCCTGGAGAATCGATTCTCGTACTTTGTTTGCCCGTTTGCTATAGATATGCATTCTATGTGTATCTTCCTTCCAAAATATTCGCATAGGAGCTGATTACCTTTTGATCCATGGCTTGATTAGCTTTTAGTGATTTATTGGTTTGTGACATTTGCAGTCTGCAAAATGTGATAAAACCATTGTCAAGCTCAACCCCAAGTTCTGGCAAGAGGCTGGTCCCATCGTAAGTGTCCAGTCGCGCATTAAGGTGATGACAATCTGTGAGTTCCGAGGGGAGCAACATGAGCTGGCCTTCCTCCAGTTTCTCTACCAGAATGCACGGATGCTGAAGTATGCAGCAATTATATCAGCCAATGTAAGGGTCACGGGGATATCCAATAAACAGATGGCGTCCATTGTTCAGAATATGGATGATTCAAGATGGGCCTGTAAATTTGAACTGGCTGTCTTGGGGACCAAGGGTCCTGAAGGAGGTGTACCCTGGATATTTCAACGAGGAGCAAATTTTTCTGAGGAAGACCCTTTTGCACCTGTTAAATTCATTGTAAGAGGTCAGTATCGCTTTCCTTCATGACTTCATGTATGCCTAGATTTTATTCATGGTACTGTAGTTCTTAGTGTGTTCATTATTAACACAAGGTTACAGTTTTTATGTTGTTGACAAAAACACTTCTAGACTGGTGCAAGTTGATCAAAAACTACTGCATCGCTGTTTGCAGTTTCTTTCAGGGTCTATGTATTAGTACTAGATTGGTGGTTCTGAATTAATCGTATTGTTTCAGACACTTATCACCCATTTGTTAAATACGTAGCCATTATCAGGGCTAGCATTCTGAATTCTTCTGTTATGCAATGTGAATCTTCACATGCTGCTAAAGGTAGGTTAATTAATTTAGGCATGCATTTTGGTGATGACACATCTTTCGACTGCATGGAGACATACTTGACCAATTATGACTGAAACACCGAGCCTAGACATTCTAGGTCTTCTCTGAAGGAATTTTTGCATGCAATTGTATATCATACTATGCCACTGGTGTCTTCTGGATATTCAAAGTTATAGGGGATGCATATTTCTTAATTTTGATTTTTTTCACAAAGCTATGTTGCATTTTGATGAACTATATTGCTTTGCTGAATTTGAAGACAGCGGCAAGAGTGTTGCTGTGAACAAGATGTTCAATGGCAGCTTCGACACGAACCAGCCAAACACACTGGACATCAAGCACAGTGATCTGGCTGCTGGGGAGGAGCTGCAGCCCTCGGAACTGGACAAACTATTAGGAAGGTGTGATCTTAGGTACAAGGATCTGTTACAGGATTTCTCCTCATGGTCATGGGAGAAGAAGGTGGTGATGATTCTAAACAGGGTCCGTTGTCGAGAGTTGACTGAAAGCGATCCCAAGAAACCTTATATCCCTACCCGCTTTTGTGCATTCAACATCGCATTCTTTGACCTCGATAAGGAGTGTGAGTACATGCGCATCATTATCTAACAATCGCTTATTTGTTGTTCATCTCTATTTAGTTAAATACATTTATGATGTATATATCCTAGGAATAATTGTATATTAATAAGTTCATCATGTTTGAATGGAAATATAGAAGACAATTCTTAGTTTGATTTCTGTCTCTGGCCTTGATTTTACAGCTGACATAAAGCATGAGATACCTTTTTACAAGATCCACCCCTCCAAGTTTTATACATTGTTGGATGACTCAGTCAATGTCATCTCGATCAGGGTTGCTGAATCTGAGCTTCCTGTCAATATATATGGCACCGTGCTGGCTAGGGATGAGAATGACTTCAGATGTGTCTACTTATTCAAGCGTGGCAGGGACGATCCACAATTAATTACCAAGAAGGTCTGCATCTAAATCCTCACTGTTTCTGCTGGTCATATATATATACAGTCCACTGTGGCAGTTAAATCGGATCAGTATATTGCTAAGGCCCATTTGATAATCATATTACTAAGTAGTTTATATAGTACCCAATACTAAGAATTGTCGTCTGTTATGAATATAGCACCCGGAACTAAAATTTGACCGTATTGAAATTAAATGAAAACGATTGTGTAGTTCCATATGGTCTGCATTTAAAATTTGACTGTTACGTACTGAAATGCAAACAATTTGTAGTTCCATAGAGTCTACAAAATTAGTTGTCATTATGCCCACATGCTGTGTTGCTTGTGGTAGCAGCATTATGCCCACATGCTTGTGTATTGGTATCATGTTCATTTGCACATAAGGTTTACATGCTTGTTACTAGCAAGTCGTAGGCAATTCACTTAACTGCACTAACTGAAGAGATGTGCCTTTGTTTGAAGTAATGAGTGGGGAACTTATTACCCTAATATCCCTAAGCTTTGGGGATATGCCATCAGTAGACACTGGCTTGGCTATGTTAAGCCACCAAAAAAACATTGGCTTGGCTACGCAAAGCAACAAGAAAAAGCATCCATCCCCAAAAAAGTTACAACTTTGTTCTGTTGGTTCAGTGTAAACTAGACTTGGTGCTCAATAAGCTGTATTTACCCAAATTTCTCATGACATAACTGATATGGTCTGAATTACATTTGACTTGTTGCTTGATTCTTTTTTGTCTCATTGTTCTTCCATGTTTTCCTAAATTCATGTACAGAAACGAACGCTAGCTTTAACCGGCCCATCGAGCTCTTGGCGGAACTTGTAATATCTATTTTGAGTTCCATTTGAAGATTAAGGGCAAGGGGCCAGCAGACCAAGATTTCTGCAAAGGTATGGTAGTGCGCAATGCCGACAGAGACATTCTAGGTCAATCGCGCACATTTTCTCTAGGAAGCTGCCAAGGTGCTGTGGACATGGTGTGTCTGCATGTTCCTTTTGCTTTGGAAGCTTCTGTTGAAGTCAGCTTCTTAAATGGGAAGTCAAATTTCAACGGCAAGATATCTGCTTGGACTTCTGGAAGTGTCAGAAACAAAATCACTCTGTATGATGCTAAAGTGGCAGGAACAGATACTAGACTTGACAGTGGTGGATCTGTATCATTAAATCGTCGCATAATAGCTGTTCCACTGTACGAAGACCTGGTGCTCAATTTTTCTGTTTTTGAGGATCATAATCCCAAGCACCTTGAGCTTGTTCTAGGACCTCACAATGAATCCCGCACTGGCAAGCTAGGCTCTAGTGAGCTGCAAGTGAAGATTCTATGGAACTGCATCGTCAGACAGCGACCACCTAAGATGTGGAAACGTATCGAAGACAGTTTAGTTTTATGGTCATAGGATAATCTTTCTTGGAATACTGTTACTTTAGTCAGTATTTTGCTATAAGGATTGTAAAATGGTGAACTTGATATCAGGGTTAGCTTGCTGTGATAACTATATATTTTGTTAATGGACTAGCAGTCTGAACATGGATCAACCGTATCATGTTTGTCAAGTAGCAGGCAATGATTGTGTCGACGTCATTGATGCCATTTTTTTCATTGTTCCTCGTTCATTATGTGTCATGTTTACTTTTAAACCATGAGCGTGCACGCCTAGTGCAATCATGTCAATTTTTCTGAGAATTAAAGCAGCTGAATGTGTGCCAAAATTTTCCTTGGATGGCCGACAGCACCAGCTGAAAATAAAGGAAGCTTTGGCTTTTATGCGTCGTATACAACAGACACTTCTTGCGACGAACAAAGAAGAAGGCTTCATATACGAATGGTTGTATTGGTTGTGGATTATGTACTCACAGTCTTGATTCATGTCGAAGGCGCTCCTTAAGATTCGAAAACGTTGAGGTTGGCCTAGCGTCGACCTTCTTGTTGCCGCCGCCGACGAAACAAATAAATAGATGGACGAGGTCGAGGATTCTCCATCCTAGTCCGTGCATGACGCGGATTATGATTTGGAGATGGTAAATTGGAAAGAGGAATTTGGGCAGAAAAGGGACAGTACGGGATTAGATGAATTGGGGAGCCACTACGACCGCGAAAGAGGCCGTGTTGGCCCAATTTGCGGGAGAGACGTCGGCCCAGCACACGGGGAGGTCACAGCAGGTCTTTTTTTCTGCGATTGGACTTGTAGTCCAATGGTAGGACGGTCCGGTAGGACGGTCCAGTGGGACGCTACCCAATAGAGTTCAAATCCTGGTGCTCGCACCTTTTCCTGGAATTTACCAGGATTTACCGGCGCTATGCGTTAAGTGGTAAGCG
>OAMR01000284.1:1401362-1412234 GCA_900205405.1 Echinochloa crus-galli
GCCCTGTATAGAAAAGTTTTTCCAGTACCTCCCGGTCCATCGACGAAGAATAGACATCCATCTTTCCATTCAGTTGCAGCTAAGATTTCATCGTAGGCGGCCTTTTGTTCGTTGTTTAGTCGTTTTGGCAAGTTCGCATCCTCTGGGTTCACCTCGATGTTGGTTTCCTCGGTGATCTCCCTAGGTATATTCTCTGTCATGTCATTTTGCTCGTCGATCTCTGGAAGAGGAAATGACCGTATGTCTTTGCCCATTGACTGCAGCATGTCCCTGATATTCATCAAAACCAATTGTTGTACTGTGTGCGCGCATTTGCAGTTTCTTTGATAGTCTTCTAACATTGCCTCTAGGTGGTTGTTCCAGAGGTTACGAACATCGTGGGGCTCACAGAAAACCAGAATCGTTGCGAATAGTCTTCTTAGCGAAGATGGCATGCGAAACAACCCAGCTTCCGTCAGACAGTCATTAAGCGTGTCGTCTGCTTCGATGAGTCCCCTTCTTTCTGCTGCTTCACGAAATGATGGCATTATTTGGCCATCAACTGTTAGTAGGTCTTCGTAGGATGTGGAGCCCGTTACGTGGTTCAAGAGAACTCGAAGATAGTATCGTTCTCCTTCAGCTGGATGGGCTGATACGATCCTACCTACCTGGAAGATCTTTAGTCTTTTTCTCGGTTTCCAAAACTTTCCTTGTGGATGCCATGTAAAATGCTCTGGAAAATCACGATAGAGGATGGTTCGTGATTTTTGATCGACTCTGTTAGCTTCGAAGTACGCTGTTAGCATTGACTTTTCGACACCGTCACGGTTGATAACTTCCTTGATAGGTTTTTTCCCGTGATATGAAACCATGTGCATATTTGGGAGATGTAGTTGCAGCTGCATGACAGGCGGGTTTGTCTTGCTTAGTTCGAAGCCATATATCCTCCACAGTGCCTCTGGTGGTGTCACCCACCGTGCGTCTCTGTATTGTCTTATCTCATCGATGTCTTCTTTTTCGCTTGCCCCATTTACACATACAGATGCACGGTCATGTCCCTTGTAGATGTATTTGTATAGGTACTTGACCGCCTTAATGCTAGAGCATACCTCGACATTTATGTGGCAGTCGAACATCCGTAGGAGGTAAGGGTTGTAAGGAACAACCCCACCTGTTGTCTAGTATATGGCCTCGAACTTTTTCATTCTTGCCGTCATTTCGTCGCCTGTACAATGGGTAGGAGTCCTTGCCTTGAATTGTGGCATTGTTAAATGGTCTTGGGTAATAGTTCTTGCATGACTTACGATTTTTCGTGCATGGACAACTCATATTTAATGTACCGCAAGGACCATGCATCATATGCTTGATGACCATTTTGTATAACTCTGGGTACTTCTGTTTGTTTGGTAGCTCCGCGGAGATGAGTCGGTCGTACTGCTCTGGACAAGTTAGCTTGAATCTTCCGATCATGATGAGCAAGAAGTGAGCATGCGGTAGTCCCCTTTTTTGGAACTCTACTACATAGGTGTAGGCTTTAACCTGTCCTAGGATATGCTCCTCTAATAACTGCTTCTTCATTTCTTCTAGTTTTGCTCTGAAAACACGAACGACAAGATCAGGGCGATCTTGGGGCGTTTGACCATACTCGAGTTCAGTTGTGATCTCTTCCCAATTTGGGTTGCAGGTCATTGTGAGGAATATGTCAGGCTTTCCATATTTTCGAACCAAAGCCATGGCATCTAGGTAACGGCGTAGCTTGTCTCGAGGCCCCCCTATAAATGACGAGGCAAGGACTGTCCGTTTGCCGACTGCATTTCCCCTATCCTCCCCATCTCGTATGCTGTCCAGAAGGCCTTGGTACAGATCTGCTCTTATTTCTTTCTGATGAGTTGCCATGTAATCAAGTCGTGAGCTTTCAATCTTTATGTATGTATCTACGGCAAACTGCTGGAAAAGACGTCCGCCATATAGTATTGGGTTGAATATGTTGGGCCGAATATGGAATTTATAGCAGTAGTATTCTCTCATGGTTACCCACATTCTACCGCTTGAATCTGCATATAGGATATACAAAATTAAATGTTGTCCATTTTTTCCGCCATGATTTGAAGACAATAATATACGCAATACTAACCTGGGTCATTGTCATCATTATTGCGATTAGCACGAGCTTTCATCACATCTTCCGCAGAAATTCCAACCTTTGGGATATCGGCATGCCAACCCAATTCACCTCTTGGAAAGAATAGAGGATAAGATAACGGATCGTAGCATCCATGGTATGATCGGATGCCTTGTATTTCGTTGTTGTTCCCATGTGCCTTGTATTTCGTTGTTGTTCCCATGTAGTATTACATTCTTGTCAAAAGTATTCCTCCGTTCATTTCCTTCAACCCAAACTGCAGCTACCTCTGATGTGATTGGTGCATTGTATGTCCTTTGGTCCAATCTTTGGTCAAGATTCAACATCACTCGGTAGTCCTCAAGGTTTTCTTCCTGTCCAAAACTCCGAAACTGCTGAGAGTATGGATTGTCATGTAGAGTTTCTGTTATAATGCCTACTACATGTTTGTCTTGCTCGTACATTTCCTTGCGGCAGTGGCGGTACCGATGCTCTAGGCTTGGATCATCATCACAGAAGTAGAGTTCCAGATGCTTAGGTTCTGAACCATCTTTTCCAAATGAGCGTATGTTGTGATAGATTTGACCATGTGCTCGGAAGGTGTAAATACCGGTCTTTCTCATAGTTGTTGTGTCTCTGTCGAGGCGACAGTATAGAGAAGTAAATGAGAAGTGTCCATTGAAAAATCTTATATTGTTCCGAAAATGTACAGCATCAGAATCGCTGCTCGTCCAGAGTCTCATGAGTTGAGGTGGTGTTTCTTGATTAGCAAGTCTGATCTGTCCTTTTCGACAACATAGTCCCTCAGATTCGCGATGAAATTTTTTAGCATTGCAAAATGTGCAGTTTTTGACAGGTTCCAACTTGTTTGTGTTGTCTGGTATGTTGCTATAGACGAGGTCATATGGATCATTGATGTTTGAATCATCGGTAATGGTTGTAACTCCTTCATTGATTTCTACCTCCACATCTTCCCAATCTGTTTTGATTTGTACGAAAGAAATTAGAACAGCGTTAACATGATGTTTGAATGGTAATTAAAGGGTGTGTAGCATACCTTGAGCGGAAAACATGTGGTCCTCCTCGTCACTGTCTTGTTCAAATATGATTCCGTCGTCAACTACAAAGAGAATTGTTAATGTATAAGTTGGTTACGTATGTAATGTAATTGAGAATATAATTCTAGTTGATAACCTTACCATCGTCATCATTGTCATTATGATCGATGACTGAGTGTGTTGGGGTCTCTGCTTCCTTTGGTGTTGGACAAATTGTAGAGTTGGTGTCTGTCCATGAAACATGGTTTTTTGTCATATATTGTTGGAAGTAATTTTGGGAAATATAAATATTCAAATAGAATGTTACCAATATGGTTGTCTTCTGATTGTTTCAAATGTTGTACTTCATTGATGATTGTTGTGCTCATGGGAACTTCTTTTTCTGGTGAGGGAGAAATTTTTTTTATTTGTGCAGCTGTGAATTTTTCGTTTTGTCGTGCTAGCAATGCTTGCCTTTCACCTGGTGCTACATGTTTCTTTTGTTTTATATTTTTGGAAGATGGAGTAACATTAGGTGACACTTCTGTGGTAATATATGCAGGGTTCTCCATTGCGTTTGAATCTTTGCTTGGAGTGTTGCGCCGCAATTCACGGTTAGTAGAAGCTTCTTTTATTCTGGTTTTCTTTTCTTGTGGTTGCAATTCGCATAGGCTTCACGGCGCTTTTTTAGTTTTTCCTGCCTTTCTTGTTCAGGCATCCTTGCATACCGCTCTTTGTCTCTTTTCCTTCGTCGTTCATTTGGATCTGAAAGTGGTGATGACGTTTCTAATGGATTGCCTGAAAGCAGCCAATTAGATAATTTGCATGTGTTATTTCAGTTTGCGCTAAATAATTATAATGACAATAATTTTGCTTCATAAAATCGATTGATATTAATTGTGTGTAAGATTTCTTGTGTAGCTTGACTTTAGAAAAAATAAACGCTGAGTTTTTGGGTTGGCTATGACAAGCTTCCAGAAAGAAGATGAATAGTTGTTTACCTGTAGTTGGTACAGTTGCGGAGGAATTTGTTGCTCTCTTTGCTGGCATAGCGATTACTGAAGAGGCACCGGTGGATACTTTTCTTGATTGTAAAAGGTCTATTGATGTTGCTTGTGGTAGAACTGAAAATATTGTATGTTGTTGATTATGTTGGAACTGAATTTGATGTAAACAGGAACCTTGCGTATTATTATATATAATGATCAGTATGCAAACAGGTTTGGTATACATTTTGGACTCGTATCCTAATCGGATTTATAAGCAGTTTTGTGCCTCCCGTATCCTAATAGGACTTGTAAGTATTTTTTGTGCCAGGTTTTGTCACGGGTGTATTATTAAGACATTGGGCCATGCTTGTTAAATGCTGACCATCTTGGCCATGTCAGGTGTCAACCAGATCAACCGACACATATAGCAAGCAGAAACCATAGAACAAAACATGTACGTTATCTGTCGCAGTTCTGTTACGGCAACATACGACGACACCCCTGTCATGTCTGTCGATGAGTACGGCTAGTACACGTACGGCGGCGTAGCTCAGACAACATGGACAGGCGTGGCACTTCCTCGGTGACGCGTCTGTGGCAGCTACCAAGAGGCCGAGTCGGCCATGGACGGTGGCGTACAAGACGCCGGGTTACTTCAACAGATCCCTGGGCCCAAGTATGTCGTGGCGTAAGACAAAGTGGCTCCGTCATGAATCTTTCGTTAGATAAAAAAAGTCTACAGTTCTGTTTTCATCTGAAGAATCTGTTTTGATTCAGAAAGCGTAATTTCGTACAAGACGCCGGGTTACTTCAACAGGTCCCTGGGCCCAAGTATGTCGTGGCGTAAGACAAAGTGGCTCCGTCATGAATCTTTCGTTAGATAAAAAAAATCTACAGTTCTGTTTTCATCTTAAGAATCTGTTTTGATTCAGAAAGCGTAATTTCTTTTCTCGTCATGCACAAACTCATCTAATTAGCTAATTAGCTAGTACTATATCTCGAAGTCTGATGCTTTGGAGGCTTTTTCGTCATGCACAGAATTTTGTATGATTAAGACTCAATGTTCATTTCTTTTTGCAAATTTAGCATTGATACAAATTCAATTGTTGAAAGTGTACACAGCTCTAAACATAACATTGATACAAATTCAGGTGTTGGAGTTGTACAGAGCTCTGAACAAAAGAGAACATCAACTTAGCTAGCTACATCGATCTTTATCATATATCTTTATCATATATAAGGTCTACTGGAGTGTTTCAACATGATCTCTTCTGTTCCCACTTTGCTTAACTATTTCTAACTTTGAGTAGCATTGATACACCTAATGAAGTCTCGAACACCGGCAGGCATGTTGTCTTCACATTCATTGTCCTTGTACGCTAATAGTTGTGCCATAAAATGTTTCCTTATTTCGTAGCCATCCTGTACATCAGAAATTTAAGTGAATAATATGATACATTACTATATGTTCATAAATAATAAAGAATAATATTTTAATGCTTATGGTATTGACCTTTAAAGTTGGCAAATGTATGTCATCATCTTTCCATTCGCACATGAAGAGGGAAACGAGATAACCAGATAGTTCCCTGATAAGATAGAAATGATCATATTTATCATGATATTTAGTAATTACACAGTAAACAAAAGAGTTAATATATAAATTTCATCAAAACAAGCATCTGTGTTTTCAGAAGTAAATAAATTTGGTTTGAGTGATACTTTAAAAGAGAATTTACCTGTTTAGAATTGGAACACAAGGTAAGATTATCTGACGCCATAGGAAAATATCCTCTGTCCATCTAGACCCCGGGCATGCTTTTGCCATGGCTTTTTGTAAGTATTCAGCCAGCCATAAAAGTTTCTTCACATATTTTGCATTTGGGTTGTATTGGTAAATTGGATCAAGCGGAAGGGTCTAAAACATAAACAGTTCTTGTGTCTTGGTTCAATATGACGAGAATGAAGGTACCACTAAATTCTATTATTGGTATAAGAATCTGCAAAAGATTAATTGTTAGAACAGAAGGAACAATGGTGGTAAAGAATAATTATTTGTATAGGCACAGGGAAGTGATCTTACCAATTTGCATCTTGAAACACTATAGTTAATACCAGGCCAGTTGCAAATGGATTTTGCTAGTCGTTCGACATCTAACTTTTTACGAAAGCTTGGGTGTCGGCCAAAGTCAGTAATCATCTAGGAAGAGCAATAAATTTTTAGGAAGCAATGTAAACAAATGAATTTATGAATTATGATTGTATATAAGAAGAACATACCCAAAACTGTGTGTCTAGATAATGTTTTGATACTGTTCCTTTGGCTTTTTTCATCTTTTGTATGTTGTCACATATAAATTTTCGAATGGCCAAATTGAAACAATCATAGTCCATTTTCAGATCTTCCTTTAGTATTTCTTGCAGTTTCCTGAGTGTCAAGCTAATGGTATATGGTCTGGAGTTTTGCACCCATACTTTCCTGTAAATCATTAAGACAATGGAATACTTTACATTCTGGATTGTATTCTACAAATAATAAAAAATTAGGCAGGAGTATTTGAAGGTGCTTACTCCAAGGTCTCTGCACAATTAATTGACTTGATGTAGTTGCAAAGGCCACCAACTAATTCTTGTACACTCATCTTGGAAAGAACAGACATTAGTGATTGGTATTTTGTTTCCTCTGATAATGATTCTGATGTTTCGGGTTCCTTTTGACTATATGCACTTCGCAACATCAAAATATCATTGGAATTAGCTTCAGTGGCATGAATATGTTCAGAATGGGGAATCATTCCTGCTGTGTTTGCTTTCCAACATAACAGGATACCGGCTAACTTGTACCTAAAATTGCTGATTTCTTTCTGCATGGTAGCGATCAACATTAGTACATATAAAAAATTAGCAACCCTATATTTTTTTCCTAATATGAGAAACATAAACCTGTGATATAGGATGGGACAGTGCATCTCCGGTCCAGTATTCCATGAACTTGAGCATGAACAGACCACAAGATGAGCTGCACAGTTATGCAGGGTTAGAACAAGGAATACTTCGAGTAAGAAAATAAATAACCTTGCACATAATAACATTTTTTTTGGAATATACCCGTCTTTTTGTAATGGCTCTTGTAGTTGTTCTGTGATTGTCCATGTAGTAACCTCAAGGTCTTTCCAATTACGATTAATCAGGTTTTGTTGTCTTCCAATAATGTTCAAATGATATTGTAGTCCTTGTAGCTGTACAGTGAAAGAATAATGCATGTATCACTACAAGAAAAACTCACATCCGCCCCCCTCATAGGCCTCAGCGCCGTTTGAACCCGGTGCTAAAGGTACATTAGCACCGGTGCAAAATTTGAGTGCTCCCGGAGACCATTTAGCACCGGTTGGTAACACCAACCGGTGCTAAAAGGTGACCTTTAGCACCGGTTGATGTTATCAACCGGTGCTAAAGCCCCTGACCCTTTAGCACCGGATCATATTACCACCCGGTGCTAAAGGGTCACCCTTTAGCACCGAGTGGTGTTACGATCCGGTGCTAAAGGCCTTTTAGCACCGGTTTGTGTTACGATCCGGTGCTAAAGGGGGTGTTGCATGTTACTTTAGAATCCCCGCAGCAACGCACATATTCCACCGGTCCGCTGGTGAATTTTACTCTTGACTGTTTTTTAAGCATAGCTTTAACAGCAGTTAACGATTACTTAAATAAATGTTCCGTGTGCGTGGCCATTCGAATACATGTTCAATCATGCTTCTTTTGTCATACAATCGAAGTTGTTGAAATGCAATGAAGACTACTTCGAGTCTATTCAAATATATTGAACGCTCAGCAATTGTATGACATTTTTTACAGTTGACTGGAAAATAGGTGAATGGTCAATTAAAAGGGGTGTGATATAATGCTATATATAGCAACTAACCATATTAGTGAGGTCAACTCGGTTGAACTCCCAACATAATGAGTCCAATACTTGTATCTCACACTTTTGTGTGTTAATAACAGCCAAATACCAATGTGTTTTTTTGATATTTATTGGAATTAGAACCTAATCAAGACATTGAGTTAGTAAGAAACATTAAAATCTCTATCAAACTTAGAAGATGTCAAGTATAGAGATAGGTTTTACCATATCATGATTTAGATAGTTTTTCACTATCTTTGTAATGCAGTTACCATCTTCCTTTATACCAAGATTGCCATCCCTTTTTAGCAATTCAGAAATAAAGGGATTCTCAAAGTAAATTTTCACACCATTCCTAATCTGTAGGTGTGATTGATCTTTCATACAGCATATATACGCGCTGATGACCTGTAAAGATTCATGTAACGAAATTTTAACATAAGAAAAATATTGATGATCTCATAGACAATGAACAGATCAGTAGGTGTGCTTGCATCGTCATTCAGGAATATTTCTGGATCTAGTAGGCACAGCAATTGGGATTGTGTGACATATATTTCATCTATCTTCACCAGTATATCAGTTTCCAAAGAGGATTCTATTGCTATTTGAGCACAATAATCTCGGTCGGTCATTGCATAATCTGCAAATATTCAAATACTTCATTGTAATGTAAAAAATAAACAACATATTAAAATGAAAATATATAAGAATATACCTTGTGGAAGATAATCATATGTTTCATCCACCTTGAATTGTTCATGTTTCTCTATTTGCTTATCATCATCTAATAATAGAACTCTTTTGTCATTCATGATTTTATCTGTTTCAAAATCACTCGATCCATAACAGTTTCATGTCTCAACGTCGCTCGAATTAACCCTGTAAGACTCTATTTTCTGAAAAAAGTACAAAACCTAAAAATTGTCAAACCTGTAACTTATTGGCTAAATTAAATGATTATAGTAAGAAAAGAACTAACCGGAGATGATGCTGGGATGGTTGGTGATGAAGGCAACGGTGATGAGTCACATTCTTTCATCTGTTTATTTGACTCAAAATCACTTGATTCAGAACATTCGCTCGAATTAATAACACTGTAAGACTCCATTTTCTGAAAAAAAACAAAACCTAAAAATTGTCAAACTCATAACTATTGGCTAAATTAAATGATTAAGAAAAGAACTAACAGGAGATGATGTTGGGATGGATGATACTGGGATGGTTGGTGACGGAGGCAACTGTGATGAGTCACATTCATTCCTCTGTTTATTTGATTCAAAATCACTTGATCCACAACATTTTGCTTTCTTTAAGGGTCGAACATCTAGATCATCATTGTTGTCCAGCAAGGCATCGGTAGAGGTTATGTCCATGCTGCTGCTGATGGCAATGCTGGCACAAGAGAAGGCTCAGACCTGAGTGTTCTGTTTACAGCAAAATCAGCATGTTAATAGTACATCGTAGCATCATTAACAAGATCAGACTAATGAGAACAGGGCAAAGAGAAAAGCAGCAAAGAAACCTTGGAAATATGTGATGACGATGGGGCTCTGTGAGGTCAAATCGAAGTGTCGATTAGCAGGTTATGGCAGGTGCAGAACCGAGCAGTTTGCAATGTAGAGGAACGCAATAACAGGGAACGATGCTTTCTTAAATAGGGACAAGAACTGCACCTTTTCTCTGATTCGAATCGAATCCGCCACCGTCTGCAACTTTGACTGCGACTCCGCCTCGGACTCTGATGCCGTCCCTGCCTGCCCTTGCTGATCCGCCTCCCCGCCTGCCCATTGGAATCGGACTGCACCGCCGCAGGACTCGCCTCCAACTCGGGGAGGACGAGCGCAGATGGAAAACGAGGGGAAGAGGACCACCTCTGACTCGGGGAGGAGGAGCGAAGGAGGAGGAACCGGTGCGAACTCCGTCTTGGACAAGAAGCGAAGAAGGATGCGGATTGCGGAGGAACCGGTGGGGAGAAGGGGGAAGAATCGGATGCGGGAGCGACGCTGACGTCAGCGAGGGGGCTGATGACGTCAGCCGACGTACCAAACGTTGCTCGCTTTATTGTTAGGAAGAGATTAGCATACGGTACGTGTATTTGCAGGAGGTGTTACTCGCCGACGAAGAAATGAGCAAGGAGATGTGCTCCCTACGGGACCATGCATGCAAGCTAACCATGAAGCCGAGTGCCTTGCGGACGGAGTTTCCCTGCAGGCCGACTTGCCTACAAGACATGAAGACCATCCAAGCGGCCACGCGTCTCTACTCCGGCCAAGCTGTGGAGATGCCGGACCTCATGCAGCTCGATCATGCGACTATCCGCCGACCTACTACTACGCCCACGTCGTCCGTGGCCGGCGAGGCAGCATGACACCGGGAGGGCGTGACGGAGCTGACGCGCTATTCCAGTGACACGCTAACTACACCTACATGGCAGCGGCGGCGGTAACTGCGCCGACACAGCAGCGCCCAACATGGCGGCAACACCCACAGCTCGACAGCCACTACGACACCAATGGCCACGATGGAGTACGACGACGGTTGCACCGGGCGGCTACGACAACTCTGGCGGCGTCGATACCTATCTCAACCTGACGGCTACACTACATGAATAACTCACATCCGCACCCCTCATATGCCTCGGTGCACTCAAGATCCGGTGCTAATGTAACGTTAGCACCGGGTGCAAAATTGAGACGCCCTCGGGAACCCTTTAGCACCGGGTGGTATTACGACCCGGTGCTAAAGGATCACCCTTTAGCACCGGTGCATTGCTCCAACCGGTGCTAAAGAGCAGCACCGGACACCGGTGGACGGCGCAGCCACTCCTTTACTTTTTTT
>OAMR01000284.1:1412587-1432612 GCA_900205405.1 Echinochloa crus-galli
TACAGCAAAATCAGCATGTTAATAGTACATCGTAGCATCATTAACAAGATCAGACTAATGAGAACAGGGCAAAGAGAAAAGCAGCAAAGAAACCTTGGAAATATGTGATGACGATGGGGCTCTGTGAGGTCAAATCGAAGTGTCGATTAGCAGGTTATGGCAGGTGCAGAACCGAGCAGTTTGCAATGTAGAGGAACGCAATAACAGGGAACGATGCTTTCTTAAATAGGGACAAGAACTGCACCTTTTCTCTGATTCGAATCGAATCCGCCACCGTCTGCAACTTTGACTGCGACTCCGCCTCGGACTCTGATGCCGTCCCTGCCTGCCCTTGCTGATCCGCCTCCCCGCCTGCCCATTGGAATCGGACTGCACCGCCGCAGGACTCGCCTCCAACTCGGGGAGGACGAGCGCAGATGGAAAACGAGGGGAAGAGGACCACCTCTGACTCGGGGAGGAGGAGCGAAGGAGGAGGAACCGGTGCGAACTCCGTCTTGGACAAGAAGCGAAGAAGGATGCGGATTGCGGAGGAACCGGTGGGGAGAAGGGGGAAGAATCGGATGCGGGAGCGACGCTGACGTCAGCGAGGGGGCTGATGACGTCAGCCGACGTACCAAACGTTGCTCGCTTTATTGTTAGGAAGAGATTAGCATACGGTACGTGTATTTGCAGGAGGTGTTACTCGCCGACGAAGAAATGAGCAAGGAGATGTGCTCCCTACGGGACCATGCATGCAAGCTAACCATGAAGCCGAGTGCCTTGCGGACGGAGTTTCCCTGCAGGCCGACTTGCCTACAAGACATGAAGACCATCCAAGCGGCCACGCGTCTCTACTCCGGCCAAGCTGTGGAGATGCCGGACCTCATGCAGCTCGATCATGCGACTATCCGCCGACCTACTACTACGCCCACGTCGTCCGTGGCCGGCGAGGCAGCATGACACCGGGAGGGCGTGACGGAGCTGACGCGCTATTCCAGTGACACGCTAACTACACCTACATGGCAGCGGCGGCGGTAACTGCGCCGACACAGCAGCGCCAACATGGCGGCAACACCCACAGCTCGACAGCCACTACGACACCAATGGCCACGGATGGAGTACGACGACGGTTGCACCGGGCGGCTACGACAACTCTGGCGGCGTCGATACCTATCTCAACCTGACGGCTACACTACATGAATAACTCACATCCGCAGCCCTCATATGCCTCGGTGCACTCAAGATCTTTAGCACTGGGTGGTATTACGACCCGGTGCTAAATGGTGACCCTTTAGCACCGGGTGGTGTTATGACCCGCCCTCGAGAACCCTTTAGCACCGGTTCGTAAATACGATCCGGTGCTAATGGGACTGTCACATGCTATTTTAAAAGGAGCACATCTTCAATCCTATCACATGTGCTGTGTAGGTGGGATGGTTAGGTGGGTGCGCGCGAGATAAGAGATCTCGAGTTCGAATCCCGCAACACATAAATATGCAAATATTTTTTAGCTATTGCCCACCTTTAGCACCGGTTACGTGCTAAAGGTGGCACCCTTTAGCCCCGGATGAATAGCACCGGTTGGAAAACCAGGTGCTAAAGCGGGTTTCCAACCGGTGCCAATAGCAACTTCTCCGGTAGTGCTACGACGACTCTGACGGCCTCGACGGCTACCTCAACCTCGACGACTCCCACGACTACCATGACTTGGCGGCTGCCTCCACCACAATGACACGGCTGTAGGGCAGAGCTGATGTTATTTCAGCAACGCTACACCGACTCTACTACAACAACTACCGCGTCGTTCGACACCGATGAGGCGGACGATGTTGGAGGGCGAAGCTGATGTTCCAGCTATCCTGCACCCTCCTACGGGCTGACGAGGCCCTCCTTTAACATTTTCTACCCCAACGAAGGTACCGTGGCGTCTATCCGGTTCTAGCTACACGTCTTCACCATGCATCTGCTACCACTACAACAACTACTACGCGCCGTTCAACACCAACGAGGCGGATGACGCGGGGCGGGCGGAGTTGATGTCCCAGCTACGCTACACCGACTTATGGACACGAGGCCATGACGATGCCGACGCCCACATCTACACCACCATCAGCACATACATGGAGAACGTGAAGCGAAGACCGAAGACGACGACAACCACTGCAGCTTAATCGGAGACATTCTGTGAGCCCATCTTGCAGATGTAATTAACTAGGAGCCTTCCGAGGCTCTAGGAACCAGAAGACCACGTCGCCCAAGTTAGAGCTGCCCGACGGCAAACCCACGGAGCACATATATGTGTAAAAGGGAACCCCTATTTGTATTTTATCAAAATATGAATAAAGTTGTGTTTCCTTATCTTTGTTTGTTTATTTATTTTATGTACTTAGTATACTGGTACGTCCGCATTTTAATTTTCACTATGCGTGTAGAGAAATCCATGCGTTTTTTCTCTCCAAATCATCCAACAAAGATCAATTGGCAGCTACGGATCACATAGTAAAGAAGATTCACGGAAACACTTCAACAATCTCATAACCAACTTAATTCAACATGTTCGAACATCAAGTTCAACAGCCACAATTCCCACATGGCTTCATCATGACCAGCAGTACTGATCATGGCAATATTATTAATAAGCTACCAAAAGTTTCAGGCAAACAAAACGCACGAACGAATGAACGATCGACACAAGATCAGATCACCGCCATGAATCGGGTGCAGCGAATGATCGATGAGATGAAATGAAATGAAATGAACGGCCGACGGGACGACCACTGGTCACTCCTTGGGAATAAGTGCTGCCCAGAAGTTCCTGAAGAGGACGATGACGATGTCCTGGCAGCCGGCGCGGCATGCCATAGCTCCCTGGCGAGCAAGGTTCGGCGAGCCCATGGCGTCCACCGGCTTCTCCCACGGCAGGGCGTTCCGCGAGGTCCTCACCAGCCTCCGGCGCAGGAAGGCGCACGCGGCGCCGCCGGCGTCAGGGCTTCCCAGAGCTCGTCGCCGGTCAGGATCAGGAACTCGTCCTGCTCCTTTCTTCCTCTCCACCAGCACCACGTCCAGCTCCAGCATCACCACCGGCGGCGCCGCCGCGTTCAGCTCGATCGGGGCATGCAGCTTCCGGCTGTAATGTCCCGTCTCTCCGAGGCCGGGCACGCCTACGCCTGGCTGCTATATAGGACCACAAGACTGCCCTCACAGACTAACACCCGTCTTTTTTGCGCACTTTGTGCTCATTCATGCACACCCGGGAACGACTTTCCGGTCGGTCACCCATCCTGAAATTGCTCCGGGCCTAGCACGCTTAACCCCGGAGTTCTTTCGAGATGAGCTCCCGGAAAAGAAGTTGCAACTTGTTGGTATGAATATTCTTATCAATCCTATTAAGCCCTGAGCTGTGACACCGGCGTTGTCCACGTTCCTGTTCTCATCTTGTGCATGTTCCGGGAGGATCACCACCGCCGTAGAGCTCCCTTTGAAATTAAACACGTCAAGTTCAGCGCAGCGCATAGATCATATATTCATGTGTAGCTGCAGCATGCATTACGCCATTACAGGGAAGCTGCCGATCGATTCGCCGTCGCCGGCCCGGCCCGGAGCACCGTAGGTACCAGATGCGCCATCGAAAAATCATCTCCACAATCGCGAAGCATTGCCGGCCGCTCGATAAGCTGAGTGGGAACACACCGTCGTGGAAAAACCTGGTTGGCCATCGAAAAATCATGTTGCCAAGCTTGGAGGAGGAGCCGGCCGGCCACATCATGACCGGCGCCGGCGTTTTCTACGTTCTTGTTCCCACCTTCCTTGTTGGCCTGCATGTACGTACATATATACGTAGAAATTGTGAAATATAAAAACTGCTTGGATCTGAAAAAGACGAAACAAGCTCGATCGATCGAAGAAACATAGAAGAAGCTCATCAGCTAACAAAATAAGCTTATCTACGAGAGGGGCCGGGGAAGCGAGCTACGTACGTGATCCGTGTTCATATCATATCTGAGATCAAATGGGTCCTAAGACACTTGCTTGGATGGTGGTCTTAGCTATGAATCTAACGGCACAAAAATATGGGTCATACGAAAGATATTTCTCCATGCGCGATTCGTGATATATGCTAGCTACCTTCAGGGATGCTAATGCCTATGATGATTTATGCGTGTTGGTTGTGGTCGGTGGGGAGAGTTTCGCGCCTCTCCACGAACTACAAACCCCATTCAAAATTCAAAGGAAAATAAAAACAGTTGAAGAAGCTCGCGAGCTCGTGCTTGTACAACTAGCTAGCTCAGATATACCTTTAACATGCATCGTCTATAAGTAGTCTAAAATCAGTGGAAAGACTTCAATCTGGTCCTCTGAACTTTTCCAAGACTTGATGGACACCGGACATGCATGCATTTACTTTGGACAGACGAATGGATGACAGCAGGTCAGCAGCAGCAAGAAGGAAGCTAAGCTTTACCACGCGCTCGGGATCAGGAGTGAGCTTGATGTGCTCGCCGCCGCGGCACAGCACGGCCGTGGAGTCGCCGCAGCTCGCGATCACGGTGTACTTCTCCGTGACCAGCGCGGCGAGGGCCTTCACGTCGACCACCGGCGGCGCGTCCTCCACGTAGAAGGCGGCCCGGAACGCCTCCTCGACGACCGTGCCCCACCACGACACAACCGCGTCCACCGACGACGCCGCCGCCGCCTCACCGAACAGGGGGCTCTCCCTGCCCAGCTCGAGCTCACGCTGCTCGGCGATGGCGCCGCCCAGCCGCGCGCGCAGGCGCTCGGCGACGACGGCCGCGCCGGGGTGGCCGCCGCCGCCGAACACGGCGAAGTAGTCGAGGCCCATGGGCGGCGACAGCATCGTGAACGACGGCACGACGTTGCTGCGTTCGAACTGAACTGTCACGAGCTTTTGGAAGCAATCAGGCAACAGCAAACAAAACGCGAAGCAGCACGCCACGTGGCGGTGACTGGTGTGGTGAGCAACGTACAGTATTTTCATTTGCATTGAAAAAAGAAAAGCAACAGTGTTTTCATTTCGGTCCTTTTACACAAAGCGAAATACATCAGATAGGTCAGTTCTCTGTTCTTGCAGCGCCGTTTGGCCTTCGGTTGTCGTGTCAGTGCAGTACTATTATTTTGAGATTCTGTGCATCGCGGTAGCATAAGGGCCGATTTAAAAAAAAGGAACTTTGAAGGTCGTCATCGTCAAAGACAGTCACGTTCCAAACTCGGAAATGGCTGCTGCTCAATTTGGAATATTGCTGCAAATGGAAATTGACTCACATCTCGAGCATCATCTTCATCGCATCCTAAAAGATCCCATATTAAATGATTTTCCAAAAAATCCCAACAAAAAAACCACATATACTCTTAAATGATTTGCTAATCAATTCTCTTTCTTCCATTAATAATTACTAGGATTATTTTTTGATATGAATGAAATCCCCGAGATTCTGATTCAGATTAAAATAAATCTCAGGATTTAATTTCTAAATCTTTAGATTTATTTTGAATGTGAATCACAATCTAGGTGATTCCATTCATATTAAAAATAGCATCCAGTAATTCATGGGAGAAAGAAAATTAATGAGGAAATCTGTTAAGCTAGGATCATCCTATGATGTGATGGCACTCCCTCCGTTTTATCTCCTATGAATTTTGCCATGTTTGTATGCTGGACTTTTGGAATTTCTTGCACCACCTCTGCAATAATTAATGTCGTACAAATTCGGATATGTAAATCAACTCACCATACACGATTCAAAGTTGATCTAAAATCTGAACTTACACAAATCACCATTGAATGGGAAGCATGAAATTTCTTTAAACATGTCAGCAAGAAGCATGAAAAAAACTTTGGACATGACCATATCATGTCAACTACAAAAAAAAAGAACATGTTAATCTCTTCATACATACCACTAAAACATTTTGCCATGTTTATATGGTTGCCTTTCTCGCTAACCATTCAATAACACTGTACAAATTTAGATAAACTCGATTGGCTTTGTTGATATAAGATCTGAACTTGCACAGAACACAACATTGAGTGGGCAATGTGAAATTTTCCAAACATGTTACCAAGAAATACGGGAAAAAAAGTGTGGACACGACTAGTACGACTAAAACATGTTCTGTGTAAAAAACCATGTTGTCTTTTCCTATATATCACTGGATATTTCTTTGATAGATCAAATATCCTCGCAACACTAATATGCAAGGGAGAAACTTATACCACGATTCAGGGTCGAGTCACCAAGCTACAAGGATTCCTTGCACTCGCAAGGTATTAAAGAATTCAAAGTCATTCAACCATAAAAGGAATTCAAAGTCCTTTAACCACAAAAACTACATAAGTAAAAATAACGACGAAAGCTCAAGAGTCAAGAAACAAGGAGATCACCATCTTATCCATGAAGAACTTCAGAAATGTTGGAGTATCATAAATCATTCTGGTTGTGCAGTAACTTTGAGAGTCATAGGTATGTCAAGTAGTGCGAGATGTGGGTGTTTTTTGTGGCGGCGGTGAAATGGTGAGCCAGCGTTTGGGATTTATGGTTAGCGAGAACCGGGTGCGGGAATATAAAGGAGAGGGTGAACATTCTTAGATGTTCGATTCAATCGAACGGTAAGAGGGCATTGCGTTAGGTCGAGTTAATTAGGTCTTGTGGGTGGGCCCTATTCTCGGAGAAATTTTATTTTAACGTACATATAATTGGTGTAAATTTAATTTATACTTGCCGCTTTTGATAAACTTCCATGTGTATCACTTTATAAAAGGAAAATTACTGCATTTAACATGTAAAGGATGCAATCTTATTATGGATCCAGTAGACATATATATGGGGGAGAAAGTTTTTTGTTCGAATGGTTTTTAAATTTGTCGCATAGTGTCATCCAAAATCCCAAGAACCTAGTCTGGTTACTAGAATCAGTCCTAGATCCATGAATTTTCTCATCTACTTGATGAAAGAGGGAATAAAATTGGGTTCAATTTGTTTCTGATTTTCGGATCAAAATCAGGCTTGAGTTGCATGGAGAGCCTATTTCCATGGTTTTGAAACTAATGACCACCCACCACGAGGCAAGAGCTCCAAAACAACGCCTCTAAGGCACGCATAAAGCTAGACACGCCACCATTGCCAGTCCAGTAAACTAGAACATAGTCTTTCACTCAAATAAACTCTTAGATGTAGGTCACTAGGAGAACATATTAGGTGCCACATGCTCCCACGATTAAAAACATATAAAAAGGTGCATGAAAAATTCAGCCAAAAAATTGAATGAATAGACGATGCAATGATCTATGCTCATGTAAATCTCGGGTCAAGGAGAAACAAAATGGAGAAAATAAATGAGCATGTGAACTGACGCGTACCGCGGATCAAATAAATAGTGCACCCGACTCAATTATATGCTTTTTTATTTACTTTTCTTCTTGCATAAAAGTTTGTTTAACGTCGATTTTGACATGAACATATGTCATTGTACTCTATATACGTTGATATTTATGAACATATGCGGATTTTTCATGTACTTTTTGACGTGTTCTATTTATCACGGGAGCTGGGAGTAACTAATAGGGAAGGGAGCAGCAGGCCCATACGTAGTAAATAGTATTCCTACTTGTGGGCCTGTTGGGCTGTTGGTATATCAGCTAGCTGGGCTGAACAGCCCAGCCGTTCGGCTGCCCAGATGAAGCGTCCGCAGCCTCTCTCGACTCAAGTCATCTCTCTCGTCTCCGAAAAAAAAAAAGAAAAAACCTCTCTCGTCTCGTAGCCGCCGGCCGTAGCGTGGATAGGGTTCGACGTCCCTGCTCCCCGCTCCCCGCCGCCGTCGTTCCGGCCGGCTGCGGCGAAGACATCCATCGCCGTCGGCTGCTGCAGTCCCAGATAGAGGCGCCGTCGGGTCGCTACTTCCCGCCGCCGGCCGCTTCGGCCCCACCGCCGGGCAGAGGCGGGAGCAGGCGACGTCCCCATTCCCCATCCTCGGCTCGCTCACCCCGCCCTGCTTCACCGCCATCCTCGGCTCGCTCACCCCGCCCTGCTTCACCGCCATCCTCGGCTCGCTCACCCCGCCCTGCTTCACCGCCATCCTCGGCTCGCTCACCCCGCCCTGCTTCACCGCCATCCTCGGCTCGCTCACCCCGCCCTGCTTCACCGCCATCCTCGGCTCGCTCACCCCGCCCTGCTTCACCGCCATCCTCGGCTCGCTCACCCCGCCCTGCTTCACCGCCATCCTCGGCTCGCTCACCCCGCCCTGCTTCACCGTCGCCGCCCCTCCGTCATTTTCGCCAAGCCGAAGTGGGCCCCCTCAACCCTAGTCGGCGTCCTCCTCGCCCAGATCTTGGAGCAGGCCGACGTCACTGAGCTCTCCAAGGTGAGCGTTCCTCTCAGTTTTCTTTTACGCCCAGCTGTGTGCTACAAAGTGCTGTTGGGTGAGTTTGCACCGGTATAGATTTCTGCTGGGTTCGTGCAGCGTAGGTTGAGGTACAGGCACATAGGTCGACATGCGTAGCTGCTGATAGATTAATTATCACTTGGTTGCTTGCTTGATTTAATCCCTTTCCTCCAGCTAGTGTTTGTTTAAATTATAACCCAAAGTTTGAGCCATTCCAACCATTATACTTGCTACACTCTGCTCTCTATAGTGAGATGCTGAGCCATTAATTGAGATTACGACTTATCGAACAAACCTAAGGTCATGTTCTAAATTGACTGCTAGGACTATCAGTATCTCTTAAAGTTTTTTTGGGGTCTCTTAATCAATTGTAAATGAACTTTAATTTGCTCTGCCTATCTGATGGCAAGGTTAAGAGTTCTTGGAACATTTCAGACACACCAGGAGTGAAATTTATGTGTTGATATTGACTGCAAGTGAGTGAGTCTGAATTTTAGTTTGTGATCTACGCGTATTATTTAGGAACAGGTCAATTCAACAAGCAGATCTGCTATTATGCACAGGACCCCTTTTATGGCGAAGAAGTTTAGTAGGATTAAGTGCTTAGCCAAGCTTGCCATTTGTTCGCAAGGGACTAGAGAGATATTGAATTTAAGCTGTCAAATTGGGCAAAGTGACTATTCTCTTGCCACTGGATGTGTTATTTTCTATGTTCTTTGCTACATCCTACGACTCCAAATAGAAGTAAATGTATACTCATGCACAGGACTTATAATGTCCTGACATGTATACTCTACTGATTAGGGAAAGAGCAAAATAGGAATAAGATGCCTTGAAGTTGTTGGTTTTATCTTTTTGAATATATTAAGGCTAGTCAGGGTGCCTCGAGTGGAAGCATTTTGAAGTTGTGGCCAAACTGTTGCACTAAATTTTCTGACTAAACTGTTGCAATATATTATTCTACCATTTTCTGAATAAATGCTTGCACTAAATTTAGGTTCCGTTGTTCGTCCAGCTCGGCCACTCCGCCGCCGCCGCCGCTGCTCTTCCTCCTCTCTCCCTCCTTGCTGCTCCAACTCCAACTCCACCTGATGACTAAACAATTATAGCCAGCCTCCGCTCCTCGTTTATTCCTCTCCCTCTCTGTTCCGCTCCCCCAAAACCCTGACCCCTACACCAAACCCCAAGTCTGTCCGTTCTGTTCCGGGGTCATGCCTCCCAAAAAAAGTCGGCCTACCAAGGTGATACCAAAACTGAGAAGTACTTCAGTTTTCATTTTTTTTTGTTTTCTGGGATCCCTTGGATTTGACACTGTTTGTTTTACAGGATTCCACTGATGTATTTGACTTCTACGAAGATGAAGCTGCGGAGAGCCATGCCCGCATTATGGTCCAGGTTGAAGCTGCTGCAATGGAGAGGATCTTAAAAAGACAAGCACCCACCAACCATAAGGGTCGATCTCTCCTAAGGAAACCCAATGGCAAGTTGTATACTCCTTTCGGGGACGACACCTTTCAGATCAGGATGATGCCCACCAGGTCGTCTCCTGCAGACCCCGCCCTGCTTCACCGCCATCCTCGGCTCGCTCACCCCGCCCTGCTTCACCGTCGCCGCCCCTCCGTCATTTTCGCCAAGCCGAAGTGGGCCCCCTCAACCCTAGTCGGCGTCCTCCTCGCCCAGATCTTGGAGCAGGCCGACGTCACTGAGCTCTCCAAGGTGAGCGTTCCTCTCAGTTTTCTTTTACGCCCAGCTGTGTGCTACAAAGTGCTGTTGGGTGAGTTTGCACCGGTATAGATTTCTGCTGGGTTCGTGCAGCGTAGGTTGAGGTACAGGCACATAGGTCGACATGCGTAGCTGCTGATAGATTAATTATCACTTGGTTGCTTGCTTGATTTAATCCCTTTCCTCCAGCTAGTGTTTGTTTAAATTATAACCCAAAGTTTGAGCCATTCCAACCATTATACTTGCTACACTCTGCTCTCTATAGTGAGATGCTGAGCCATTAATTGAGATTACGACTTATCGAACAAACCTAAGGTCATGTTCTAAATTGACTGCTAGGACTATCAGTATCTCTTAAAGTTTTTTTGGGGTCTCTTAATCAATTGTAAATGAACTTTAATTTGCTCTGCCTATCTGATGGCAAGGTTAAGAGTTCTTGGAACATTTCAGACACACCAGGAGTGAAATTTATGTGTTGATATTGACTGCAAGTGAGTGAGTCTGAATTTTAGTTTGTGATCTACGCGTATTATTTAGGAACAGGTCAATTCAACAAGCAGATCTGCTATTATGCACAGGACCCCTTTTATGGCGAAGAAGTTTAGTAGGATTAAGTGCTTAGCCAAGCTTGCCATTTGTTCGCAAGGGACTAGAGAGATATTGAATTTAAGCTGTCAAATTGGGCAAAGTGACTATTCTCTTGCCACTGGATGTGTTATTTTCTATGTTCTTTGCTACATCCTACGACTCCAAATAGAAGTAAATGTATACTCATGCACAGGACTTATAATGTCCTGACATGTATACTCTACTGATTAGGGAAAGAGCAAAATAGGAATAAGATGCCTTGAAGTTGTTGGTTTTATCTTTTTGAATATATTAAGGCTAGTCAGGGTGCCTCGAGTGGAAGCATTTTGAAGTTGTGGCCAAACTGTTGCACTAAATTTTCTGACTAAACTGTTGCAATATATTATTCTACCATTTTCTGAATAAATGCTTGCACTAAATTTAGGTTCCGTTGTTCGTCCAGCTCGGCCACTCCGCCGCCGCCGCCGCTGCTCTTCCTCCTCTCTCCCTCCTTGCTGCTCCAACTCCAACTCCACCTGATGACTAAACAATTATAGCCAGCCTCCGCTCCTCGTTTATTCCTCTCCCTCTCTGTTCCGCTCCCCCAAAACCCTGACCCCTACACCAAACCCCAAGTCTGTCCGTTCTGTTCCGGGGTCATGCCTCCCAAAAAAAGTCGGCCTACCAAGGTGATACCAAAACTGAGAAGTACTTCAGTTTTCATTTTTTTTTGTTTTCTGGGATCCCTTGGATTTGACACTGTTTGTTTTACAGGATTCCACTGATGTATTTGACTTCTACGAAGATGAAGCTGCGGAGAGCCATGCCCGCATTATGGTCCAGGTTGAAGCTGCAATGGAGAGGATCTTAAAAAGACAAGCACCCACCAACCATAAGGGTCGATCTCTCCTAAGGAAACCCAATGGCAAGTTGTATACTCCTTTCGGGGACGACACCTTTCAGATCAGGATGATGCCCACCAGGTCGTCTCCTGCAGAAGACCACCTCATCCTTCTATTCAGGTGGTGTGATCTGTACTATAGTGGATACCACTGCAAAGGTACGATAACAAAACCATTTTTTCCCTTTCCTTTTATCGACCCAACCCCTGTCCATATGCATTGCCGAATTACCGTTGAATAGGTTTAATTGTTTGAAGTGCCGGAAATAGCTAATCGAATTGCAGGTGACTGAGTTTGTTAGCTGCATGATGATACTGGTTTGTTAGATGATCTAGATTTGTCTATCTACGTTTGTTGAGGTGTTTTCCAGGCATTTTGTTTGATTATCTTGAGCTAATACATGAATAGTATTGATTTGTGCTGTTAAAAATTGGATTTGTTAGGTCCGCAGATATGAGCTTTTCGATCAGTTTGATTTTCCGTAGCTCATCTCTTTGTGTTTGTAGGGGTGTGGTATATGTTTTCAGATGCCACCATTACACCACTTCCTACGCAGTCTCAGGTCCCGTACAAGGCCTGGAATGGGATTTATGAGTTAAAGGACGAGTCCTCCTACCCTGGTTTAGGTAGTAGTTCAATTAAAGTTGGTCGAAAAGAAGTTCGGACATTCTACAGGGTCCTGATGGCATCGCATCTGATCTATTCCTGTCCTAAAGGCAATCCCAATCCTAAAGGGCGGGCATGGCTCGTAGAGGCCCAAATGTCATTCCCTGCTATTGTATTCTCAGAGGCCCTGAGAAACCTTAGTTTTCGTGGCTGGGTATGCATTCAGCTGACTATCAATAATGTCACTAAAGGTGGGGCACTGGTACCAGATGACTATCAACATGATTTTCTGATGTGGTCAGTTGACTCAGTCAGACTATTCATTGAAGACCCTCGACCTCATCCCAAGCTTGCTTCCAGACTGGCAATATTGAAAAGAAGGATCAATGATGATATTGCCCCCTTAGGTCCACAGTACGTGAAGGGTTCTTTCAGGTACAGGAATAAAACCAATTGTCTTGTTACATGCACATATTGTAGACAGTAGTGTTTATTGTCAAATTTGCACCTTTGTTGTCCAGAAGTTTTCTGCTAAATTTTGACTCTTTGAACTATTTCTGCTCTTCTGCATCCAGTGACCAAGCAGTCAAAAACGACAAGATGCATGTAAATATTGTAGTCATTGGCCATTCAAATTCTGGAAAGTCCACCACAGTGGGCCACCTCCTGTACAAGGCTGGAGCAATTGGCAGCGATGTTATTGAGAAGGTCGAGCAAGAGGCCACAGTAGCAGGCAAGAAGTCCTGCAAATATTCTTGGTTGCTTGACAAGCTCAAGGCTGAACGTGACAGAGACATGACAATTGATATTTCACTAAGAAAGTTCGAGACAGAAAAGTATATCTGCACCATTACTGATGCTCCTGGACACCGTAACTTCATCAAAAATATGATCAACGGTACAACCCAGGCTGACTGTGCGGTACTTGTCATTGACTCAACCACTGAAGATTTCAAGGCTGGTATATCCGAGGGTGGCCAGACCAGTGAGCATATCAACCTCGCCTATGCACTTGGAGTCAAGCAAGTAATCTGCTGCTGCAACAAGGTATGTAACTTCAAGATTTCAAGTTAGTTCTACTGTAGCTAATTTATGCTATATAGCCTGTTTGAAGTACTATATAGTGATCTTTTTTTTTCTAATTAATCTTATTCAGATGGATCTCACCATGCCCAAGTACTCGAAGGCTCGGTATGACGAGATTATAGAGACAATGGAGTTGCGCCTAAAGGAGGCAGGGTACGAGCCATATATGATCCACTTTGTTCCCATCTCAGGTTTTGAGGGTGACAACTTGGTGGAGGTTTCAATCAAAATGGACTGGTATGATGGCCCAACTCTCATTAAGGCGATTGACAACTTGATCGGTCCCAGGTGGCCATGGAGGTTACCTTTGCGCATTCCTATTCGAGATGTGTACTGGATTGGAGGCATCGGCACTATCCCTAGTGGTTGCATACAGACAGGTATGCTTCATCCAGGCTTGGAAGTTACATTTGTGCCCACCAGGGTAACTAGAAAGGTGGGATCAGTGAGTCCCTTCCAAGATTACAATCAGCGAATGCCAATGGCTCTTCCCAGCGGTAATGTGATGTTTCGGGTCAAGGAAGTGCTAGGAAAGCAGCTGAAGCGTGGTCATATGGTAGTATCAACAGAGCATCGCCCTGACAAGGAGCCATTAAGATTCAGAGCAAGGATAATTGTGTTGAACCAGAACAACTATGACAGCAATGGCAGCAATGACAGGGGGATCCACTGTGGCGACACTCTGTTCTTGGACTGTCAGTTAGCTCATGTTGCTGTGAGATTGGAGGAGCTGCTGCAGAGGAACGACAAGGAGCGGCCTGAAAATGTGCTGGAGAAGTTCCCCAGCTCCCTCAAGGTAGGTGATTGTGGGTTGGTGAGGATTGTGACGAGAAAGCCCATAGTTGTGGAGGAGTTTGAAAAGTTCCCACCGCTGGCTCGCTTTGCTCTTCGCAATGCAAGGGGTACTGTAGTGGTTACGTTTGTGGAGGGTAGGGCGTAGTGTGACAGGTTCCCGAGAGCGTGGTGGCGGCGCTTCACTTGGTTGTGTAAAAAGTTACCTTTGTGGAAAGGAGTCGAGCACGCTCCCCCATTTCTACACAAATCAAATATTTTGTTTTTCATTTTTTGTCCGTCATCTCTGTGGTGTGGTTTTGAACTTGTTGTAGGCTCCCAGGACGCTGGTCCTGACCTGTCAACACAGAAAATGTCGCACATTTTGATTTAGTTATTAATACTGTAGATTTTGTTTCGAAATAAATGTGGCTATAACGGCATCACCTCACCTGCAACTTGACCGGAGGAGCTTGTTGAGCCACGCGGTGGTGGGACTCTCCGGAGGAAGCAGGAAGCGGCCGGACGGGGACGCTGGTGGCTCGACGTCATGGGCATTGCTAGGTGCCGGTGGTGTTGTGGCTCGGCGGCAAGCAATAAGAGTGTTCCATCGACGCGGTGGCCGCCGTCGTGCGCGTGTGGACGTACGGCGCGTGGCAGCAGGTGGTCGCCGAACACCACCTGGAGAAGCTGCGCTGCCTCAAGTGCGTGAGCAACTTCGTTCTGCACCTAGTACACGCTACACCGCTACAGCTACCAATTTCATTTCAGAGAAAGCACGTCAATCTTCAGTTCAGAGAAAGCACATCAATCTTCATTTCTGACCCTCCGCCTCAATCAAGCTATCTCCTGCGGGTGCATCGCTACTACTGCTTTCAGAGTAGCTTTTCCGTCCTGATCACATCAATTCAGACCCTTCTGTCCGTCCTGATCCTTGCCGGTGGAATGGAGCTTTTCCGTCGCTTCTCTTGTAGATGCACTACATCACCAGCTGAAGGATGCCACCGGAACACCCATCAAGTTTGGAGACTGCTTATATAATGGAAGTGCCAGAGACAAATCTGGTTAATTGAGTTCCATTTGTTTTATTGGTGAATGGTGAGCTCGGTCAGGTCTTGCACTAACCGCGATGAACAGATCGCTCCCAAGGAGCCCGTATATCATCCGCAGAGAGCTGGACAGGAAGGAAAAGAAGCGACCAGTTAGAAATTTATCAATTTGATTTGGTTTTTGTACTAGTAACTTATTAATTGGCGCTGAAGCGGGTAAATAAGTCGAACTCCAGGGTTTTTTTTTTAACTGGGACACGTGTCGGCACGCGCCGAGGACAGCATGATGCCGTGGAGCGCGGAGAGGAGGGCAAACAGGAGTGTCTTTTAATCAATCTGATGACAGGTTCAGACTAAACCTTTGTTAATTTCAGGACGAGGTTTCATCATGAACTGAAACTCTGCTAGTTCGTTAGTTGTCTAATTGGACCTTTGGTCTGTGTGATTCATCATTGTCAAGTCAGTGTATAGTATATGCTTATGACAGATACTCACAGCAGCCACCGTTGGAGAGCTGTACATCGATATGGAAGCACCAAACCAACACTACCCACAAAAACCTTGAGCATATGGTGTGTATGGAAGCCAAATAATGTCAGAACAGGAAGCACCAATTGCAAGGCAAATCTCTTCAAAAAGAATATCAGATAGCATGTTACAATATTCAGCACTTGGTACCTATCAATACGTATGAAAGAAGATAATGCGTCAGAGGTCACTTGCCTTCTTCTCTCTCGGTGCAAACCATACGTATATGCTGATGAATGTGAACTCAAGCAGTATGACCAAATCCATTGACGGTGGATACTGTCATGTTCTCCCATCCAGAGCTCACTACTGGAAGCCCGTACAAAGTGGACAGGAGGCAGTTGAACAGAGCTAGTATGTAAGGAACACATGAGAACTCCTCTACGTTGCCCTTCTTTATCACCCTTCTGAATGTCAATCTGTGAAACATCAGTTGCAGAGCATAGGATTTAAGCAAGACTGCATAGTTTGTACCATTTTCTGATCATGCATAGTAGTACTTCTGAATATGACGCATAGAAGAGCACTGTAGCTGCATTTCCTGCAACAAAGAGAGACTGGTTTTACAGCCATTCGGGAGAAGAAATGGCTTCAGAAGGACATGCAGATGAGTACTTACGATTCCAACTGCTACACGGACTGTATTAGGAAACATTCTTGCTGTGCAGCGAATGTTTCAGCCTTCAGATGGACAAATGCTATATCTGACAAAGACTGATTGAATGGCTTTGTTTGGTTTGCATGAAGTGGACGCTAACTATTTATACACTCCCTGAGGCAGTGAGGCATAATTGAACTGCACAATGAGTGGGCACAGCACAAGATGCAAAAGGCATAATTGAACTGCATTAAAATTCAATTGGGTAGCCTGAGAAAATTGTCGTTGTCGTTGTTCAACAGCTCAGACCATTTGTCCAGAAAGATATCCCGGCCTGCAGCTGAGACTGAAGACAATCTATTTTCGTAACTCTAGTTTCTCCGCAGTATCTGCAAAGGTGAAATCTTTTATAAAAACTTCGTTAGAAAGAAGGTAAATGTTGATGAACTACAAACATATGTACCTAGTCTGAATCCACATGAGGCCACATCCTTAGCGATGATTCGACAAATAATCCCCAAAGAATCACAGGTGGTGGCACCACATATTGGCCTCTGTGATTTCGGGTTGAGAACGTTTAGTCATGGGGATAAGGCCATTTAGCACTGGAAGGCACATTGCGCCTGGATCATCATTATGCGCGTTGTTTAGTCGTTGCAGGCGCCAACTGTAAGTTGGTGTCAGGTTGTGCTCCTTAAGGACAATGTGAGCACCATCACTTCCTAAAGATTAAAAATTCTACTAGAATGATCCTCACTATCAAAGTATCCCTACTAGATACGAACCGTGGGCAGATTAAATGGATGTAGTTTTGTAATGCCCTTGTTTTGGTAATGGACCTCGCATCAGCTCTGTTGACCATTGTGTTGCTAATGGCTTGTTGCTTTGGTTATCTTTTTGCTGATTTTTTTCACAGTTTGATGATCATGGCAACGAAACCAGCTAGTAGAAAAAAGTTCGCATGTCTCTGAATGAAATATAGGTACTCCTTTTGGGTCCGAAAATGACAAAATGTCCTCGCACTGAACCGGAGAGGAGAGAAGTTCAGCGGCCCAATGAACCCGATCCAGATGGGTTGGAAATCACTGCAGCCCACGGGCTAGGCGGGGAGGTTGGAGGCCTGTGTGAGCAACACACACAGATCGGAACGGAATTGGAGAGCAGATAGAATCAGAGAAGATTAGAGAAGCGAGAAGTAGGAGCAGAGGGCAGCTTCTTGCCGGGGAAGACAAGCAATGTCTGTTACAGATTTGTTCATCGATACCTCTCCCTCTCTCACACTCCAAGTATATAACCATTACATGGGCCTCCTGCTCAGTAAGTGCATGCAAGCACTAATTGAGCCGTTCGCTTCCTGCGACTCGCGGGTTGGGCTTCGTGGGCCGTGAGGACTTCCTTGGCCCATCAGTGATGTTGTTGCTACCACTAACATCCCCCGGGTCTTCAGGCACTGCTTGCCCCCAAGCAGGTGCATTAGGGAAAGATTGCTTGATGGCCTCCAAATCTTCCCACGTTGCCATAGACTCTGGCCAACTGGACCACTTGATCAAGGCTTGCTGGACTGGTCGCACACCTCGAGTAATCCAACGACGCTGCAACACCAATTCTGGATATCTGGGTAGATCAACATCAGAAGGTAAAGAAGGAGATACCTGGACATCTTTAGAGATCAATTTCTTCAGTTGAGAAACGTGAAAGACCGGATGGATGGCCGAAGTAGCAGGCAACTGCAATTTGTAGGCTACAGGCCCCACTCTGGCAACCACTGGATATGGACCAAAGTATTTGAACGCCAGTTTCTGATTTGCTCGAGGTGCCAAAGATGATTGCACATATGGCTGTAACTTGAGGAATACTTGATCACCCACCTCAAATGATCGCTCTGAACGATTCTTGTCAGCCTGCTTTTTCATGCGAAGACGAGAACGGGATAAGTGTTGTTTGATCAAAGTCTGCATGACTTGCCTCTGCTGCAACCACTCGGACAGATCAGGCACATTCACAGAAGTTTCAGCAGAAATTCCAAAGTGTCGAGGAGAGTAACCATACAACGCTTCAAATGGTGTACGGCCTATAGCTGAGTGATAACAACTGTTATACCAATATTCAGCCAATGGAAGCCACTGTAACCATTTGGTAGGACAGGCATTAACAAAGCATCTGAGAAATGTTTCCATTGTCTGATTCAATCTTTCAGTCTGGCCGTCGGAATGAGGATGGTAAGAAGTGCTCATCTGCAACTTCACGTCTGCTAACCTGAATAGCTCTTGCCAGAGTGAACTGAGGAAAATTTTATCTCTATCAGACACTATAACAGATGGCATGCCATGGAGGCGATATACTTGGCTAAGAAAAGACTTGGCAACTGTCAAGGCTGTGAAAGGGTGACGCAATGCAATGAAGTGACCATACTTGGTAAAGTAATCAATCACCACTAGCACACAATTAGCCATACCAGAGGTTGGGAGACCTTCAACAAAGTCCATTGATATTATCTGCCAGGCTTGGGAAGGAACAGGCAGGGGCTGAAGTAAACCAGGGAGCCTAGACCTGTCAGGCTTGGCCTGCTGACACACCATACAGGAAGTCACATACTGATGAACAGATGTTTTCATACCTTTCCAAGAAAATAACTTCTTCATTCTCATGTAGGTGACAGGTACCCCAGAATGCCCACCCAGGGCACTATCATGGCAGGCAGCAATGAGCTTTTGTTGCAGGGAAGGGTTGTTACCAATCCAAATCCTGTCCTTATACCTCAGCACACCAGCCAATAATGTAAAGTTTGGAACTGCAGAAGAATCCAGCAACAATTTGGTAATAATAGACAAGGAGTGCTCATCCTGCTGATACCTAGACACCACTTCCTGAAGCCACTGAGGTATCACAGATGACACTGCGGCACAAGAGGACTGATGAGAAGACTTTCTAGACAGAGCATCAGCTACCCTGTTGTCCGATCCTTTCTTATACACAACTTTGTATTGTAGGCCAATCAACTTAGAGAACACTTTCTGCTGCCAATGGGTGTGGAGTCTCTGTTCAGTCAAATGAGACAGACTCTTTTGGTCAGAAAAAATAATGAATTCAGCATATTGCAGATAAGAGCGCCAATGTTGGACTGCCATGAGAATGGCCATGTACTCTTTTTCATAAGTGGAAAGACCCATTGATTTAGGACCCACAGCCTTGCTAATAAATGCTAAGGGGTGACCCTCTTGCATCAATACAGCTCCAATACCAGACCCACAAGCATCAGTTTCAAGAGTAAATGTCTTAGAGAAGTCTGGTAATGCTAGAACTGGGGCCTGACATAATGCAGATTTCAGAGCTTCAAAAGACTTTCTTGAGGCCATATGCTTGGTTACTCATCAATGTCAACTTCTTTGACAACTGACCCAGATCTTCAAACTCCATCCCGAACAGCTTTTCACGAATTGCAGGTAACATCCCAGTCACAGCCATACTAGCCAACTGATCATCTGCAATTCATGAAAAGCTGTTCGGTATGGAGTTTGAAGATCTGAGTCAGTTGTCAAAGAAATTGACATTGATGAGTAACCAAGCATCGACCTCCGTAAGTATCGACAACCTTGTATCATGCTTAGTATCATGCGGTGGATTTAAGCTTGGTATGAGAAGGCTTCTTTGTTAAATCATGAGTCATGCGGTAGGCTAAGGTTTAGCTCGAGGCAAGTTATCGGCTCTATTAGATTTTGGCAAAGATCTAATAGATTCATTAAGTTACCTTGTGTTATTTGGGTTTTACTTTATGTTTAATTCATTTACCCTTGTGTACAAGGAGCAGCTCCGCAACACC
>OAMR01000284.1:1433367-1457591 GCA_900205405.1 Echinochloa crus-galli
GGAACTGCTGTGTGAAAAATACTGCAAGTACAGGTATAATAGAAGATATTGGTGAGCAAGCCATATAAGTCTATGAGAAGAAACAATTCCTTCGTACAACTTTCTTGTTAAGCTAGGAAATTTAGTATTGGGATGAACGTGATAAAAAAACTCAAAATCAACCTTTTGATTTGGCTCATGGCATGTTGCAGTATAATCATCATTGTTGTCCTCTTGGAATTCGTAAAGAACTGTAGCTTGTGGACTTTTGTAAGGTATGTTTTCTTTATCACTTATAGCGTGCATTTCTGTATGCTTGGATATTCCTTCTCAGTATGTGTGTACATTCATAAAGGTATGAACTATTTATTGCACACAAGGAGGAGCTTTGCACTTTTCATGACACTGGAGCAGGGGAAATCCGTGAAAGAAGCCCTTGGTGAGGTACTTCATTTTAAATCATCCACTGATATTTATTGGTGCTTGTAATTTTAAATGTTCTTTCGGGGACATGATTGGTTGCTACCCCCTTCAGGTCAATTATGGTGCAACATTCATATAATTTCTTTTCTGAGGAAGCAAAGCGTATATATAGTGAGATCATTCCCCCAGCTTTAGAGAAAAACACATATTCTTTGTTTCACTGAACCTTCTGAGGAATTCTGTAGGTGTTTCATTAAATCTTTGCCTCATGCTAGTCAAATCAACCAATTTCTTCTCAGTGCTGCCAGTGTAGTAATGAGCATGGAATTTCTTTTCTAGATCCTTCCAAGTGCAAATTGACTGAGCAGGTAATGAAGCAAACAATCTGAAAGCTGGACCTGTTAATGACAATGGGAAGTATCTTATTCTGAAAGCCTCATCTGCCGAAGCCTCACCAAGTTGCATCAAATACCGTGCTATATGCTCCACAGTACTAGTGTCATCCTGTCCTGAAAATTTAGTAAATTCTGTAGGCACTTTAACTCTGTTAGGCAATGACACCCTTTGATACCATTCTGGGAAAGGCGATGAGTACATGTATCCCTGATTTTTAGGCTTCAGACCGAACTGATTTTGCAATACATCGGTCATTTTTTGTACCATGATATCAACATTGGTATCTTGATTCTCTGGCCTTCCAGTAGGCATTCCTGCAGCACCATGATATCCAGGATTGGGTAGAGCATCAATAGCATTATAATCCATGAATTCTGAATATCCATTCCCATATATATCCCTTTGCAGCCTGTTTCTTAAAGGAGATATTTTGTAAGCAGAAGCAGGTGGATTCCCTGTAGTACCGAATGCCGCTTCACCAAATGTGCGAGGTTTTGGCACTGCTTGCTGAGGATCTTGCTGAATTGGGCGACCATTCGCATCTTTTGTCCCAGAAGCTCCAGTTTCTCCAACATTGTCTTTTCCATGCGGCTTTTGAGTTGTCGTGTGTGGACCGAAGTACGTTGGTCCACCAGGTGGCCCATATTCCCGCTCAAAAGTTTTATCCACGCTCTGACCTCCAAATCTGTAAATGATGTGCTTGGTGTCAACATATGCCCCTTCAATTTCGGGATAAAAGATATTTTATCTCGGAATTGACCATAGATACTCAACGTCTCCAGGTTACTCTAGCTCAATCCCCGCTTTTCCTCTCTGAAATCTTCGAAGCTTCGTTCAGATCCATCGACTTTTTCAAGCTTCGATCTTCAAATTGCGGACTAAGATCAAATCCTCCGAACAAATTTTATCCCTTCTAAATACATTTGGCATTCTTTGTTATCACGTGTCTCCTTTTTGCAAGTCAGCTCCATCTATTATGTTCTCTCTCGAGCGAAGTCCAGCGGCATCATCACTTTACTGATTCTTCATTACTGACCGGCCTCTTGCTTATTTTGCCGAATGCCCTTTCGTCTTCTTATTGGGTCCACTTGTCATCTTCAGTGCTTTGGAAACATACGCGCGTCATAATTGCTTCATCCGCCGATTCACCTTCCAACGCACTCCTTGATGGCCCTTTTAAACTGCCTCCTCACTCTGTTTCGGCCAACGTTTCCAAACTGCCTTGTTTTAATCTTAGAGCCCAAAGAACACCCTTTCCTCCTCTTATTCATCATCCAATCCACCCTAGAAAATGTCCTCTGGAAGTAACAGCATCGGCTGTTCGAATAGTAGCATCACTGGTACGCTTGTCCTCAGTTGAAGAAGCCTTAACAGTCCTGGCAGAAGGTGCTGGCAGAGGCAAAGCAGTTCTGTAAGGCAAACGAGCGGAATAAGTGTAATCCAACCGCTTGGATTCTTTCCTTTTGGATGAATCTAATACATCTTCCTGCAATTGTGCCAGCACATATGCAGAATCCAATGAAGATGGCCGCTGCTACAGCACTGCAGTTCTACAATCCTCACGCAGACCATCAATGAATTGCATGGTAAAATGCAAAGGGTCAGGACTTGATTCATAAGCCAGCAGCTGATCCACCAGAGAAGCAAATTTGTTAATGTATTCAGACACAGCCCCTTGTTGCTTGATGTTCATTAACTGCCTAACCAAGATCTCATGCTGATCTCGCCCAAAACGATCAATAAGCATAGAACTGAATTCAGCCCACGAACTATTCAACACTTTAGTAGCAACTGACTGAAACCACCACCTAGCTGAATCGGAAAAATGCATAGTAGCCACTTTGACCCATTTGTCTTTCTCCAACGGAAACAGATCAAAATAATTTTCACATTGAGTTAACCACCACTTCGGATTATCACCATCAAAGAGAGGGAAGTTTAACTTGGGAAATTTACTAGATCTATCATGCGATCTACCACCAGGATTAAATGCAAATTGCTGGGAATTGGACTGGTAATATACTCTAGTATTGGCCATTTTCCTTTTGTTGGAAATTTTTTGTTCTGAAGGCGGCTCTTTCCCGAATGCCGGCTATTTGACTCCATGCTGATGACTAGCATACTAATCAACGATCAATTTCAATACTGGGATAATATTTCTTCAAATATCTTCCATTTATAGCAGCAGTGAATTCTTTTAAATATAATGCTTCTTTATCATGCTCATCTCTGTTGCCAGGCACGCAACGAACCACTCTGAAAGGTCCTTCCCAATTTGGGGACCATTTACCGAATGCACTATACTTAGTTCCGATCGGCAATAACGCTTTCCAAACCAAATCTCCTTCATCAAATTGCTTGACTTTCACTTTCTTGTTGTAATATTTAGCAATCCGTACCTTATTTTTTTTCAATATTTTCCAAGGCTTTGAGACGAATCATATGCAAATCTTCTAATTCGCCCATCATTAAGTCACTGTAATCTTTAGAACTTAAATCTTTCTGCAACTGTACTCTACTTGACTCTGTTTGTAATTCCCACGGCAAAATGGCATGATGTCCATACACTAGTTCATAAGGAGACGTTTTTGTAGCCCCATGAGGAGCCATTCGGTAAGCCCACAATGCTTCATTGAGTACCGAATGCCACCTTCTTGGCTTTTGATCAATTTTCTTATGTATGATTTTAATCATGATCTTGTTGGAAGCTTCTGCCTGACCATTAGCTTGAGCATAATAAGGAGAAGAATTCAATAATTTGATCCCCATACTTTCAGCAAAATCTCTGAATTCTGAAGATGTAAATTGAGTCCCTTGATCGGTGGTAATTGTCTGAGGAATGCCGATTGATAAAGAATGCGAGATGAATACGGCACTTCGACGTATTTCTTTGGAAATAAACTTTGTAATCTAATCGATTAGGAATCGTGTCAAAGGGTATAAATATAAACCCATGACTGATTGTAATAGGGATCGAACATCATACAACAAACCGGCCTTGCGCCACCTTTTCGAGTCCTTTAGTCGTGTCGTCGAAATCTTCGAGAGGAACCATCGATCCGTCGACCTCCGTAAGTATCGACAACCTTGTATCATGCTTAGTATCATGCGGTGGATTTAAGCTTGGTATGAGAAGGCTTCTTTGTTAAATCATGAGTCATGCGGTAGCTAAGGTTTAGCTTGAAGCGAGTTATCGGCTCTCTTGTAAGCAGATGCAGGTGGATTTGTTGTGGTACCGAATGCCGCTTCACCAAATGTGCGAGGTTTTGGTACTGCTTGCTGAGGATCCTGCTGAATTGGGCGACCATTCGTATCTTTAGTCCCATAAGCTCCAGTTTCTCCAATATTGTCTTTTCCATGCGGCTTTTTAGTTGTCGTGTGTGTATTGAAGTACGTTGGTCCACCAGGTGGCCCATATTCTTGCTCAAAAGCTTTATCCACGCCTTGACCAAAAATACTGATCATTATTAATCGAAAGCTGTTCAAGAATGCAGTATTGTGATTGGTCATTGTTTCTCAATCTATACCAAAGTGCTTCAGAAATTGTCAATAACAAACTTGGCAACCCATGTTATCTGGTGATTAACGGGCAGTGAGCTAAAAGTTCTAGCAATATGAGCATTGTTCACCAAGTATAGATGATCTTCTTCTTCTTCATGATCAACCCACCTGTAATCAGCATGCCTCTTTCTTGGTTGATCATTAAAACGCCGATCATCACTAGGATGCATCCTGCCAATTCTTTCATGGACAGATCGGCGATTGACAGTTTCCTGCCTATATTCATCATACCTATCATTGCATTCAGGACAATTATTCCATGTGGGAAGCTTCAAACCTTCGTTCCAACAGTGTCTGAAGAAAGCACATCCCCAATGAGCACGTTCTTGTTTTCGGATAAATTCCTCTTGTTCTTCCCTGTGCCTTTCTTCTTCATGTCTTTTCTTCTCCTCCTGATACTTACGCCTTTGAAAACGCTCCTTTTCTTGCTGACGCTGCCACTTGTTGAGGAGAATGCGTGTAGTAACCCTAGGTTTAGAGGGTTCTCCCACTTCAAATCGGCTATTCGGGAACCGAAGATCTTTCTGGCGAATCTGTTCAATTGTGATCTGCCGAGTGGGATCAACTGAGCCATCCTGTCTTGCCTTCCTTGAGGTTAAAACTTTCAATCTTCCCAATGCCATATAAATCTGATTGTATCCTGCGTTACCGTCCATGAAACTGAGCACTTTGTATCCAGCAGCAGCATCAACTAATGAATCGGCAACAGGCATTGGATATCCATCCATGGGTGTGGCTCTGTTTAGATCTCTAAAGTCTATGCAAACCCTCATTTTTCCATTTTTCTTATAGACAGGAACAATATTAGAGATCCAATCCGCATATTTGCATGGCCGAATGAAATTTGCGTCTAGTAATCTTTCAATCTCCTTTTTCACATCGGCCAACACTTCTTCCTTGTAGATTTTTCGGGGTGGCTGTTTGTAAGGTTTATAACCAGGCTTGATTGGCAACCGATGCTCAACAATAGAACGGTCCAAACCAGGCATCTCCGAATAATCCCAAGCAAAGCAGTCTTTGTATTCTCTTAATAATTTAATCAACTCTTCTCTGAAAACTGAATCTAAGTTTGCACTGATGAATGTCGGCCTTGGTTTGTCACCATCTCCAATGTCCACTTCTTCTAGCTTATCAGCCGACACAAATCCACGTCCTAACTTCCCGTCAGTTCCATCAATTGGATTCTCCATTAAAAATTACTATGAGAGCCGACTGCTTCGATCGGCTGTTGATCACTGCTGGCTGGTGCAACAGGACCTTCTCCCCAGTCTTTGCCTGAGAAACAATCTATGCCTTGATACTCCCAAAAAGCTGGTTCCATATTTGCCACACTTATCGAATCATCTGCTTGGACAATTTCCACATCATCATCTATCCACTGAATGAGCTGTTGATGCATGGTGGATGGGATACAGCAATTTGCATGGATCCAATCTCTTCCAAGCAGCAAACTATATGCCCCTTTGCCCTCAATGACGAAGAAAGTTGTGAGCAGAACCTTGGACCCAATCATTAGATCTACATGAACACAGCCCTTGGTGTCTGAAGGATTTCCAGCAAAATCATTCAGAATTATGCTCGTTGGTGTTAAATCTCCAGGGCCCATGCCAAGCTTCCTGAATGTAGTATATGGCATCACATTCACAGCAGCTCCACCATCGACAAACATCTTGGTTAAAGGCTTCCCATTGACAAATCCTTTCAAATATAGTGGCTTCATGTGTCGATTCTGGATTGGCTTTTCAAAGACAGCTTGCTTATTGAGCATCAATTGTGCCATTAGCTGTTCGACTTCATCTATCTCTGACAACGCTTCCTCCTGTACAACTTGATCAGCAGGAGCCATAAATTCATTCGGCAAGAAACATACCATGCATGTAGGAGCCGAATGATCATCTTCTTCAGGTCTGTCCTTTCGACGCCATACTGATTTCATCCTAGGCCTTGCTTGCTTTAATTCTTGATTCCTCAAGCGTTGTACTCTTCTCTTTTGGCTTTTCCTTAAGCCAGGTGGACACCATTGCCCTTCTTGCCAAATATACCCATGATCTTCTTCTTCTTCATGATCAACCCACCTGTGATCAGCATGCCTCTTTCTTGGTTGATCATCAAAACGCCGATCATCACTAAGATGTACTCTGCCAATTCTTTCATGGACAGATCGGCGATTGACAGTATCCTGTCTATATTCATCATGTCTATCGTTGCATTCAGGGCAATTATTCCATGTAGGCAACTTTAAACCCTCGTTCCAGCAATGTCTGAAGAAAGCACAATCCCAATGTGCACGTTCCTGTTCCCGTGCAAATTCTTCTTGCTCTTTTCTGTACCTTTCTTCTTCATATCTACGCCTCTGGTAGCGCTCTTTTTCTTGCTGTCGTTGCCATTTGTTGAGAAGAATACGTGAAGTGACTCTAGGCTTAGAGGATTTCCCAATTTCAAATTGATCATTCGGGAAACGAGAATCTTTCTTGCGAATTTGTTCAACCGTGACTTGCCGAGTGGGGTCAACTGAGCCACTTTGTCTTGCCTTTTCTGAAGTTAAAACTTTCATCTTCCCTTTTTCTTCAGGTGCAACAGCATTCACCATGTTGATTGAAAACCCAATCATACTCTGAGGGAATGGATTGCTATCCAATTTCATTCTGTTGTCAAACTTCAGGTGCCCCTCTTGGATAGCCTTTTGAATCCTCATTCTGAAGACCCTGCATTCATTAATGGAATGAGAATTTCTGTCATGAAATCCACAATACTTCTTGTCTCTCACTCCTTCAGGCCGAAGCATAGAATGCCCCTCTGGTAATTTGATTCGGCCTTCTTTCACAAGGAAATCAAATAATTTGTCTGCCTTAGTCACATCAAAATCATATGTGCCCTTGGTCTGCTTAATCCACTTCTGATTCACTGTGATCGGCTCTTTGCCCCATACTATTTCTGCTGCAGCTACCTCTTCATTGTCCTCATACTCATCTTCTTGATCTGCTCTCTCGAGGAATTGGTTGTAAATTTCGGCCACATCATTATGTTTGGCAAATCTGCCATCCTTCTTGAAGCCATATGCTTGGTTACTCATCAATGCCAATTTCTTTGACAACTGACCCAGATCTTCAAACTCCATTCCAAACAGCTTTTCACGAATTGCAGGTAGCATCCCAGTTACAGCCATACTGGCCAACTGATCATCAGGAATATTTAGAGAGAAGCACATACTCTTTGTTTCCCTGAACCTCCTAAGGAATTCTGTAGGTGTTTCATTATTTCTCTGCCTTAGGCTAGTTAAATCAACCAACTTTTTCTCAGTGCTGCCAGTGTAGTAATGAGCATGAAATTTCTGCTCCAGATCCTTCCAGGTGCAAATTGACTGAGCGGGCAAAGAGGCAAACCATGTAAATGCTGAACCTGTCAATGACAAAGGAAAGTATCTGATTCTAAAAGCTTCATCTGCTGACGCCTCACCAAGCTGCATCAAATACCGCGCTATGTGCTCCACAGTACTAGTGTCATCTTGTCCTGAGAATTTAGTAAATTCTGTAGGCACTTTAACCCTGTTAGGCAATGACACCCTTTGATACCACTCTGGGAAAGGCGATGAGTACATGTACCCTTGATTTTTAGGCTTTAGACCGAACTGATTCTGCAATACATCGGTCATTTTCTGTACCATGAGATCAACATTGGTGTCTTGATTCCCTGGCCTTCCAGCAGGTATTCCTGCAGCACCATGATATCCAGGATTTGGTAGAGCATCAATAGCATTGTAATCCATGAACTCTGAGTATCCATTCCCATACATATCTCTTTGCAACCTGTTATGCAAAGGAGATATCTTGTAAGCAGATGCAGGTGGATTTGCTGTGGTACCGAATGCCGCTTCACCAAATGTGCGAGGTTTTGGTACTGCTTGCTGAGGATCCTGCTGAATTGGGCGACCATTCGTATCTTTAGTCCCAGAAGCTCCAGTTTCTCCAATATTGTCTTTTCCATGCGGCTTTTGAGTTGTCGTGTGTGTATTGAAGTACGTTGGTCCACCAGGTGGCCCATATTCTTGCTCAAAAGCTTTATCCACGCCTTGACCAAAAATACTGATCATTATTAATCGAAAGCTATTCAAGAATGCAGTATTGTGATTGGTCATTGTTTCTCCCAGAGCCTTGTATAACAAGCCAGAAAACCGCTCTCTTTCTTCATCTGTACTCATATCTGACTGTCCAGGCAGCAAGACTCTTGGCAGTTCTGTTTTGAGAAAAGGTGCACCACTCCTGTTCTTGCCGAAAGATAGCAAGCACTTTTTAATGAACTGCTCTGCAGCAGCTTTCACTATCTGTTGATGCTCTTCAGTCAGTTCTTCAAGAGTGACATCCAGCAATTCTTTTATCTCAGGCATCTTCAAAGCTTGAGTGTCCCACCGGGCGTGCCAAAAAGTGTGTTGACGCAAAATCGGCTTCTCACGCCAAGCACACAGCAAGCCGAATCAGCTGGCTTCACACGTGCCCGATCGTCTGAATCCTGTAAGCGTGCCAGTCAATTTTCCCTGAAACTGACAAAGGAAGAAAAAATGTTTAGATATAAAACCTGGAACATGCCGGATGATACCAGACAGTTCCATCTCTACGGCTTGCAAGGCCAATCTTGATCGGCATATAGCTATGAACAAGCTATCTGTCGGCAATGCAGGCGCTCACATGCATATTCGGCAGAGCGCATACTGCCGAACGCATGACGTCATCATGATGAAAGATCGGTATTTAATTAGATGATCGTTACAATACTTAAATACAACCGATTAACGGGCATAAAGCATGATAAATGTGAAAGCACGATCGTAAATCTCTAATAAACAAGAATGCATAGGTCTAAAAGCACTAGTCTACCGCATGTCTAGATACCCTCGAACCCGTCAGGCGTAGAATCAAACAAGTTAATCCACCGCATGATACAACTTGTTTAAAATCACACCACCAACCAAGAATAGATCAATCTACCGCATGATATACTCTAAACGTGGAAGGCTAGAAGCATTCATTATTTAAAACAAAGTTACGAACACGTTTTCACTCATTGAGGGACTGCCGAATACGGCTAGATAGCCGATTCGGGTTCCATGAAGAAGGAACAAGCTTCGTCGATGTTGATAGACCTATCAGATCGATTTCGAGCTCTAATCCACCGGATGATTAGTTCTAAAACGACCCAAAAACCTGCATCTACCGCATGATACCCGGCTCTGTCAAGATCCATACAAAACCAACGAGTTTGAACCCGCGACACGTGGCAATCTAGATTGGTTTGAATTCGGCTATGTAAGGTAACATGGTCATGTCTTGCGATGAATCAAAACCGAACCTAACCAATCTAGACTGGGCAAAAAGAGTGTTATATGAATTAAACATAAAGTAAAACCCAAATAACACAAGGTAACTTAATGAATCTATTAGATCTTTGCCAAAATCTAATAGAGCCGGTAACTTGCTTCAAGCTAAACCTTAGCCTACCGCATGACTCATGATCTAGCAAGAAAAGCCTTCTTGACTCAAGCTTAAATCCACCGCATGATACTAAGCATGATACAAGGTTGTCGATACTTACGGAGGTCGACGGATCGATGGTTCCTCTCGAAGATTTCGATGACACGACTAAAGGACTCGAAAAGGTGGCGCAAGGCCGGTTTGTTGTATGATTGTTCGATCCCTATTACAATCACCATGGGTTCATATTTATACCCTGGTTTTGACACGATTCCTACTCGATTACGATTACAAAACGTTTGTTTCCAAAGAAATACGTCTAAAATGCCGTATTCATCTTGTATTCTTCATCAGATCGGTATCTTCCTTACTTGATCCACGTCATCACGCGTTCCCGAATGCTTTCCATAGAGCAGCTCCTTGCCGAATCGGCGACGGACTCCCGACCGCAGAATGCCTTTGCCGAACGCCCTTGAAGATAGGCTTTCCTTTCCGAACGATATTTTTTTACCAATTCCGGCCCACATGTCAGTCTCTTCCTGGTGCCAAATTTTGGTGTTAACACATGCCCCTTCAATTTCGGGATAAAAGATATTTTATCTCGGAATTGACCATAGATACTCAACGTCTCCAGGTTACTCTAGCTCAATCCCCGCTTTTCCTCTCTGAAATCTTCGAAGCTTCGTTCAGATCCATCGACTTTTTCAAGCTTCGATCTTCAAATTGCGGACTAAGATCAAATCCTCCGAACAAATTTTATCCCTTCTAAATACATTTGGCATTCTTTGTTATCACGTGTCTCCTTTTTGCAAGTCAGCTCCATCTATTATGTTCTCTCTCGAGCGAAGTCCAGCGGCATCATCACTTTACTGATTCTTCATTACTGACCGGCCTCTTGCTTATTTTGCCGAATGCCCTTTCGTCTTCTTATTGGGTCCACTTGTCATCTTCAGTGCTTTGGAAACATACGCGCGTCATAATTGCTTCATCCGCCGATTCACCTTCCAACGCACTCCTTGATGGCCCTTTTAAACTGCCTCCTCACTCTGTTTCGGCCAACGTTTCCAAACTGCCTTGTTTTAATCTTAGAGCCCAAAGAACACCCTTTCCTCCTCTTATTCATCATCCAATCCACCCTAGAAAATGTCCTCTGGAAGTAACAGCATCGGCTGTTCGAATAGTAGCATCACTGGTACGCTTGTCCTCAGTTGAAGAAGCCTTAACAGTCCTGGCAGAAGGTGCTGGCAGAGGCAAAGCAGTTCTGTAAGGCAAACGAGCGGAATAAGTGTAATCCAACCGCTTGGATTCTTTCCTTTTGGATGAATCTAATACATCTTCCTGCAATTGTGCCAGCACATATGCAGAATCCAATGAAGATGGCCGCTGCTACAGCACTGCAGTTCTACAATCCTCACGCAGACCATCAATGAATTGCATGGTAAAATGCAAAGGGTCAGGACTTGATTCATAAGCCAGCAGCTGATCCACCAGAGAAGCAAATTTGTTAATGTATTCAGACACAGCCCCTTGTTGCTTGATGTTCATTAACTGCCTAACCAAGATCTCATGCTGATCTCGCCCAAAACGATCAATAAGCATAGAACTGAATTCAGCCCACGAACTATTCAACACTTTAGTAGCAACTGACTGAAACCACCACCTAGCTGAATCGGAAAAATGCATAGTAGCCACTTTGACCCATTTGTCTTTCTCCAACGGAAACAGATCAAAATAATTTTCACATTGAGTTAACCACCACTTCGGATTATCACCATCAAAGAGAGGGAAGTTTAACTTGGGAACTTTACTAGATCTATCATGCGATCTACCACCAGGATTAAATGCAAATTGCTGGGAATTGGACTGGGTGAACGTACCCTTGTCTGGAGAATGGAGCATAGTAGTGACTGACCCATAACCATCCTCCCGTGAGAAATTGTCATACCGTTGACCCTGATGCCTGTCGGCGAAGTGCGAAGCGGATTGGCGCTCGATCACCGGTGGCGCGGGAGATGACTCAAGCAGAGGAAGCGGTCGTTGGAGAACCGCACGCTCCCAGTGCTTGGTGAGCCTGCCCACCTCCAATCGCACATCGTCGAGCTTGGCGACCACCTCCGGCCTCCACTCGTCGAAGGCGACCGCGGCGTGCTCCAGCGCCTCCACTCGAGCATCGGTGGCGACGGTGAGATCCGCGATCTGGCGCTCCCACCGGTCTTCAGTTGTGGAGAACCGCGTCTCCCAGGTCTCTTCGGATTCTGCGAGCCGGGAGTCCACCTTCGATTCATGCTCGGAGAAGCGAGTGTCCAACTTGCCTTCAAGTGACTCGAGTCGGGAATTCAGCTTCACCATCTCCTCGAGCACGAGCTTGATTTCCGGATTCATGGGTCCCTGACGCTTCTGCAACCGGGTGAAGTGATCGTGGGGTGACTGGAAATCCAGAATCAGACACTCACGACACGATCTGAAGATTTCCCCCAACTACTTCCTACGCGCGCGGTGGATTTGTGGTCGACGGCGCCGGATCGGGCTAACCGGCGATTTGCGGTGGCCGCCGCCGACTGGGAGTCGGTAGGCGGGGCGTGGACGACGAGATCGCATTGATACTCGCCGGCGCGGTGGGACGTCGACGCGACGCGGGCCACCAGGGAAATCAATCGAATCAAAGAAGGAAGAACAAAATTCGTAGGAATTCACCCGAGAATCGGTGTCTCTGATACCAATTGTGAGCAACACACACAGATCGGAACGGAATTGGAGAGCAGATAGAATCAGAGAAGATTAGAGAAGCAAGAAGTAGGAGCAGAGGGCAGCTTCTTGCCGGGGAAGATAAGCAATGTCTGTTACAGATTTGTTCATCGATACCTCTCCCTCTCTCACACTCCAAGTATATAACCATTACATGGGCCTCCTGCCCAGTAAGTGCATGCAAGCACTAATTGAGCCATTCGCTTCCTGCGACTCGTGGGTTGGGCTTCGTGGGCCGTGAGGACTTCCTTGGCCCATCGGTGATGTTGTTGCTACCACTAACAGCCTGCTCGTGTCTCCCAAACGGCCGAACGTGGTGTTTCCGAATCGGATCCGGAGACAAGGCGTCCGACAAGGAAACCAAACCTGGAAAGACGTGGTCGATTCGTCGCTTATGGGCCGAGCCAGACGGAAACTTCGAATAGAACACGCCTTCAGCCTTCTCACGAGCGGCTTTATATACTTGGGATCGAGACGAGGAACGCGATTAGGCTTGATTCGTTTTCCTCGTTGCGATTGCAAACCTAGCTACGGCGGATCTAAAAAAACAAGCTAAGATCCACAAATCTCTTCTCTAATTCGTGTTCTTCCTCGGCGGCGGCGGCAAGACGGCGGACTCGAAGAAACACAACAAACGCATCGATATGGATGCTCCGAACCATAATCGGAAGGATGTCACGTCTGATGGTTCCATTGGTTGCTCCAAAGATTACAACAAACGCGAATCTCAAGGACAGATCGCCTTCGGTATGAGCCCTTTTCTTTTTTTTTCTCATACTTTTAAGTGCATAATCCATATTCATCTGTGAAGCTTTTTTAGGACGCCTTTCAGGCCGTGTTGGCAGTGGCGTCAATAACAGAGTCGAACAACACACGAATAGCCATCTTTTTTCTCCAGAGCGGCAGAAGATGGTGCATGGGATGTTTTTGGAGAAATGTCCGTATAAGGATCTTACACGGCCGCTCCGCACATGGGAAGAGACGGTGGTGGCGGTTCTGAATTTGGTACGCTGCCGAGACTTCACTGAACGAAGCCCCAACCCAGAGACCCACTGGTATCACCCTATCCGCTTTTGCGCATGCAACATAGCCCTCTTTGACTACGAAAAAGAGTGTGAGTCTACTACTTTACAGCATGCACACCTCATTTAATTTCCTTGTTCAGCGCTACTTAGCTGTATTGATTAATATGATTTGGTCTCTGGGATTTTTTAATTTCAGCCAAGGTTGTTCACGGGCCATTGTTTCGTGATATCCCTCCCTCCAAATATTATTTTTTGGATGATTCCGTCAATGTTATGTCAATCAAGATTGCTGAGTCTGATGTGGGTTACCCCATCAAGATATATGGTACCGTATTGGCAAGGGACATGAATGACTACAAATGCGTCTACTTGTTCAAGCGTGGAAGGGATAATCCCCAACTCATTACTAGGAAGGTATGTATCCATTAAATTCCTCCCAGTTTCTAGATTATAATCAAGGTTGTCAGGGTGTCGAGAGCATTATTGATAAGAACTGTTTGATTGATTTTCTCTAGTATCTGGTTCTAAAAATTGATTACTTAAGATGTGCACGTCATGTTATCTGCATTCTTTTTTTTTCAAGTGTTATCTGCATTCAGTCACACTGGGTCTTAAATCTTTTGGGGGTTGTGTCCTGGCCAGAGAAAATACTGCCATATGTTTAATCATGCTACGAGAACATGCCAAATTGAAGAATGAGTTTTTTTAGTGAAGAATGAGCTTTCCCAATACCTATAAAAGATGCTTTGTTTGTGTTAAGAACCCAAAAAAGTCATCCTTACCTCTGTTCTGTTAGCTTGGTCAGTGACTGAGAATCTGTTTCACACCAATATCTCCTGCAAAATGTAATTAGACACACAAATGTTCTCATTTGCTCCTGGTTTCTGATTTGCGGGATGAGGCTGAAGTTGTTAAAGTAATTTGTGACGTCTTAGATTTGAGTGAACCCATTTCATGAGCTCATATTTTGTGTGGTATCTACCCAAATTTCTCGTGATACTGACATAATCTATGATATGGTCTGAACTACATTTGACGTGTTCAGCTTGATTCCCTTTTTATGCCGGTTCTTACATTGTTTTCCCCTAAAATCGTTTGCAGAATCGTATGCTAGCTTTAACAGGTCCATATCGAGCACTTGGTAGCAGAGATTATATGTATTTTGAGTTTCATCTGAAAATTAGGGATGATGAGGGTGTTGACCAAGATTTCAGCAAAGGTTTGAAAGTGCGCACTGCCTATAACGATACTCCTGGTGTACCCCTCACTTATTCACTACAAAGTTACCTAAGCACAGTGGATATGCTGTGCATGCCTGCTCCTTCTGCCTTGGAAGCTTCTATTGGAGTCAACTTTTTGAATGGCAAATCTACTTTCATTGGCAAAATATTTGCTTCCACTTCCAGAAGTGGTACAAGAAAAATGGTTCTCTATGACAGTCAAGTGGCTGGCACCAAGACGGAATTTGGAAGTGGTGGATCTGTTTCGTTAAGTCGTCATATAGTAGCTGTCTCAATTGGTGAAGAACTATTGCTATATTTTTGTACAACTGATAGTAACAATAAATCTAGACGCCTTAAGTTTGTTATAGGGCGCGATGTGGATGAATGTACTTGCAACCTAGGCACTTATAGGCTGGAGGTGAAGATCATTTGGAAGGGTGTCTTCGGACAAGAACGCACTATTTTCAGGCATATTGGTGACAGGATGCTATTATTATGAGATGAGAGAGTCGGAGGATAAAGAAGCAATGCAGAGGAAAGAAAGTTGGGCTATAAGCTATCGAGGAAAGAGGAAAGAATGTTGGGCGAGAGATTGAGAGGATGAAGATGCTCATCTAATGAGAGATGAAGATGGTCAGCTATTGTATGAGTAGCTTGGAGATAATATGGCGTTGGCTGCTATTATAATGTATAAAGGATGTAAAATGGTGTGATCTTAACACTTTTAATTATTTATATATACTTAACTGCTTATGGACCCTTTCGTGATGGTAAGTGTGAGAGTCTATTTTATTCTTGGAGCAGTATATTTCGAGTTTAGATCACTCACTTGTGCATGATAATTGGCCTGAGGGTTAAAGTAGGTTCAGATTCTGTGCTATGTGATCTTCTTAGGGTAGCACAGCACGTAATATTTCGTTGAACATTCATCAGAACTGGAGTGGCTGCGCTGCAGTAATCAATCAGTAATCACAGCTCAGCTTAATTCATTCTCTTGGTCAGGGAGCAAAAGCAAGGCAGCTTCAGTACTGCAAGTAGTGAGTATGAAGCAAATGAGATCATAATTTGTTCATCCGCATATCGGAGATTCATCATATATCAAATCACGCCAAACACAAAACCACTCGTCTGATACATCTCAGATTTCTCCCCAAATTCTCTTAAACCCAACTCCTCGTCAGACAACTCAACGACACAGCCAACGAAATTGGAAGCCAGTAAAAAAGCAGAGAACATCTAAGTGTACAACGCATCCAGCTCGGCGCGGCCGGAGACCCTGCCGGCGATCTTCGCGGCGTCGACGCCGAGCTCCGCCGCCACGCGCCGCATGACCGCGAACTCCGCGGGCCTCGCGCCCGCCGGCCACGTCACCATCATGCTGGCCGCCTTGCCCCGGATCTCGCACTCCGCGAGCACCGCCGCGCCGAGCCCGTCCACCACGCTCCCGGGCGGGGCCAGCGCCGCCACGGCCCTGGCCGCGCCCACCCCGCCCCGCCGCCGCGCCGCGCGGGTCTCCAGCTTCCCCTCCACAGGCTCGTGGGCCGCGAGCCTGCCCCTGTACGACGCGCTCCAGACCGCGTCGAGGACCAGCACCTCCTCCGGCTGGAGCTTGGAGACGAGGGCCTTGGCGGCGGCGCGCGCGCGGTGGGCCGGGACGGCGCCGTGCGCGGCGGCGACGAGCGCGCCGGAGGGGTGGAGGTAGACGCGGACGGGCGCGTGGGGCTGCAGGGGGAGGTCGGGGAGGAGGAGGGACGCGTGGAGCGGGGGCGGGGAGGCGAGGAGCGCGAGGGAGGTGGGGGAGATGAAGACGATGAGGAGGCGCGGGGCGGGGAGGCTAGGGCTGGGGGAGACGACGAGGATGGGGGTGGGCTGCGGCGGCGGGGCGACGAAGTTGTCGAGGTCGTCGGGGGAGAAGCGGGACGGCGGCGGCACGTCGGTGACGACGTCCTCCATGGCGCCGGGGCTATGCTTGCGGCGGCGGAGGGCGGTGGGGGTTTGGGGAAAGATCTGCTAGGCTTGCCGGCTCGGTGGGGTTAATGGGCCTTTTCTTCTTTCTTTCTTGGGCTTTAGGTAAGGATGAGCGAGACTGAAAATAGTCTGACCGACCAGTGGAACAGTTCAAACGAAGGCTTTACTTTCATTTTGCAGCAATTCTTGCCGGTGGCCAGCACGTTGCCACTGGATACCCAAATCCGTATCCGCGGTATCTGGGGAGGGTATGGATTATCCATTTGTTTATGGGTATGGATAGGATAATTGAGGATAATTGCCCGATTATCTATTACCCATTCGCCAGTAGATGAAAACATAGACTGGCGGATCCCTTCTCTATCCTCAAGCGCCGCACTTCATCTCCGCGGCAGTCACCTGGGTGCGCGCGTCGTCCGCGAGCAGCAGACTCCACCTGCTGGGCGACTGCGACGGCCCGTCGCCGTCCTCCTCTGCGTCGTCATCCCAGCGGCCGACGGAGGTCTCCGCAACCTGCGACAGCATGCTTCCGAGGCCTACGGATGTATGCATTTTAGCACACAGCGCGGGCAGTAAAATTAACTCCAAGTGCAGGCTGCAGCAGATCCGACGAGTTGAGCTAGCCAATGGCGATAGCGTGGGGCAGCAACGGCAGCCCGGCGGTGACGAGCAAGGGACGGGCGCGTGCGGCGACGATGTCGTTGGCGAGCTTACCCATTCGGTTATCCACATCCGTTGGATATTACCCTCTTGATTTGGGGATGGATAATTTGGGTACGGGTGGTTAGCGGACATGGATACGGGCAATCCATATGTTCCCCAACGGCATCGTGACCGGTGGGAAACGATGTAATTTTTTTCGAAGAAACAGGAGGGTCGCCCCTACTAGTTATATAATAATTAACAACAAACAAACAGTAAATGGGTTCATTACACTCGTGGATTATAGTATCCATTCAGTATTTATCTTCGATTCTCGTGACTTTTTTTATTATACTTTCCCTTCTCATATTTAATACTTGAAAGGCCAACTCTTCCCCCGACTCAGAGCTTAAGCTATATCGTGCGACTTTTTAATATTAGAGATGATTAATACATAATTGAGAAAATTTCAATACAAATTAATGATCCATAGTAGAAATGTTTAATTTTATTATTCTTGGTTGTGGATTTTGTGCATGTAGGAGAGTGCACGTGTGTCATAAAATAAAAGCGTTTCTAATAAGTTATTATATAATTAGATTTTTGGATATAGATTTACCACTAGTGTGCCATATCAGCATTAAATTACGATGGATCGGATTGAAAAGGGAGGCTCATGAACGAAACACATCACCCATGACAGTGTCATAAAGGTAAAGTATACATGACACTCAAAGATCCAAATTAACCTCCAGACTCATTGGGTCGTAGCATCAAAGTTTCGAGAGGTAGATACCACTGTACCCCTTTGAGCTTGACACACAGTCACCCATGCAAGAGCTGTGCACAAACTGTGCAGCAAAAGGCCCTAATATTTTCTGATGATAGCAGTACTAGTACTAGCTGCATGACCTGGCACATCCAAACATGTGACGAAATACCTTATCCAGGGCGAATCCGAAGCCGAAAACGAAAACAGGCGCAGGCGCGTTGTGAGTAGCAAAGGAGAGCAACAAAGCCCGCCGCTCCGGATTCAGATCCGCGCGAAAACCTTTCTTTCCTTTCCTTTGGTCGGCCCCCACCTGGCCGCCAGCTAGCCAGCCAGCCTCCTCACCCCGCGGGACGCCGCCGAGTCGTCTTCCTCACCACACCACACCACACCTCCCCTCGCCTCGCCTCCCCCCGACCATCGCATCGCGTTCGAAATTTTCAAAACCCCCCAATCCCTCGGAGCCGGACACTCGGAGGGAACCCAATTTTTTCGGCCCCGCGTCGGCGCGCCTCCCACCCGCCGCCCGCCCTCGCCAATCTCCAAATCCCCCAATCCCCTCCCTGCTCGACGCCCCTAATCCCCCCGCGCTTAAATCCCGACTCGCCTCTCGCGGGGAGGCGGAACCCTACCCGCGCCCGATTCGATTCGTCCCCAGATTCTAGGGTTCCCCATGCCCTAGCCCCCTCGCCGCCGGTGGTGCTGCTGGTGCCATGCCCGCGTCCCGCATCCCGCTCAAGCGCTGCACCGCTGCCGTCCCGGGCGAGGGGGAGCCCGGCCCCGCCGACGCCATGCCGCCCGCCAAGCGCCGCCGCGACCGCGTCGCCCCGTCGAGGTTCAGGGATTCGGCCCCGCCGCCCGCCAAGAAGCGCGGCGGCGGCGCGGCGCAATGGCGGGCTGGAGGAGAGGCCTGTGGTCGTTGAGTGCAAGCCCAAGAGGGAGGGCGGCGACAAGAAAGAGGATTTCTTCTGGCCAGAGGACTTCGTGCTGGGGGATGTCGTGTGGGCGAGGTCCGGGAAGAAGTGCCCGGCTTGGCCTGCGCTGGTGATTGACCCGTTGCAGCATGCGCCGGAAGTCGTGCTCAACTCCTGCGTTCCTGGCGCCCTCTGCGTCATGTTCTTCGGTTACTCCAGTGGCGGGCATGGCAGGGTAATTAACCGTTTCTTGCTTAAGAAATCCTCGGTGTCCCTTTTTGTTGGCAAGTTTGGTTCACTGAATCCGCAACTTAAAGATATAAAGTACCACCGAACATATAACTAAAATGCGCCAGAAGTCGTGCTTAACTCCTGCATTCTTGGCGCCCTCTGTGTCATGTTCTTCAGTTACTATGCTGGCGGGCATGGCAGGATAATTAATCATTTCTTGGTTAAGCATTACGCATGTTCCTTTTTGTTGGATAACGGTTCATGAACGTAGGATATAGAATTTGGAACCTTTATTACAAAATACTACCGCCAACCAATTTTTCCTAAACCAACTGAAGAAGGTACTAAATATGCGGGCTTGAACCAAACCGTTCCGTTATGTTTTCCTTGTTTGCACGGCCTTACCGTGCCACATTCCTTTTCAGGACTATGGATGGGTTAAGCAAGGGATGATCTTTCCCTTTGTGGACTACTTAGACAGGTAAAATTCTGGAATCTGGACTTGACCATTCTGTCCTAACTCCTAACTTGGACTGTATCTGAGGCTCCTGTTCTCTCAGGTTTCAAGGACAGCCTCTCTATAAGCTAAGACCAAGCAAATTCCGTGCAGCAATCGAGGAGGCTTTCCTTGCTGAACGTGGCTTTTTTGATCTCGAAATGGATGGGGCGTGCTCACCGCGAAAGTCTGTCAATGACCAGCCTGACCCTAATGGCTTTCAGGAAGAGGCTGCTTCAAATAATGAGCAGGAGTGCCAATCTGAGGCTCAGGTAACTGAATACAGTAAAATTGTACAAGTTTAGCTTGAAGCTACTTCCTTTGATACATCTTTCGAGCTGGCTGAAATGTAATTGCTGAATTGCAGGTTGTCGGTAAATCAGCACAATGTTGTGATAGCTGTGGTAATCGCCTACCCAAGGTTTCAAAGAAAAAGAAGCAAGAGGGTGAGCAACTGCTTTGTAGGCACTGTGAAAAGGTATGTGGCTAGCTGTGTGAGTTGTGAGATACTTCTTTCAGGCGTTCCTTTCACATCTTTCGTTACATCCAGTGACTCCTGTGTATATGCATTACTACCCTGCAGCTATTGCAGTCGAAGCAATACTGTGGCATATGCAGGAAAATTTGGCACCACACAGATGGTGGAAACTGGGTAAGAGCTTAGAAGAATACATGTTTTGGTTGTGTGTGCCCTCTTGAGTATTTTAGGTACTGACCTGCATGGTACTTGTTGCCAGGTTTGTTGTGATGAGTGCCAGATTTGGGTTCACGTTGAATGTGACCAGACATGCAACAACATGGAGGTTATTTCCTAACCTTGTTTTATGTTGATAGTTTATTAATTTAATTTCCTTATTGCAGACATATGCAATTATTCTATGAATTCCTTTACTGACTTGACATTATGCCATAGGATTTGGAAAATACTGATTATTTCTGTCCGGACTGCAAATCAAAACGCAAGCCAGTTGTAGCAACTGAAAAAATGAATACTCCCAACAGTTCAGAGTAAGTCGTTTACTGATCTCTAACCTATGGACAATGCTACTTGAATAGATAAGTATATCAATTTTTAATGTTTTTCTGCACAGATGTGCTAGCACTTCGAAGGAAAAACTGACCGAAATGATACCTGTTTGTTGCAATGGGGAGGAAGCTCTGTATGTACCTGATAAGCACATGTAAGTATTTGTGGTATCTTGCAGTGAATCTTAACATTGCATTGTAACTTAAACCTGAGAGAGGCTATTCGTTCTTGTAGCAGTATATTTCTAGTTTATATCACTCAATCATGCATGATAATTGGCCTGTGGGCTAATGTAGGCTCAGATTCTGTGTTATGTGATGTTTTTATTGTAACACTTTCTTCTAAAAGATTTAGCGGGTCAATGGTGCACATTGTCATGTTGAGTATATAGACCACAAACACCTGACCAATACTTGCTTATTAGCAGTCTGCTAGTTACACTTATTCCACAAGCATCTGTAAGCTGATTTGAGTTAATTTATTGCTGGCAGGATACTATGTCAATGCAAGTCTTGCAAAAAAAGGATGATGAGTCTGAATGAGTGGGAGAAACATACTGGCTCAAGGAAAAAGAATTGGAAGATGAGTATTAAACTCAAGAGCACTGGGGAGCCACTTATTAATTTGGTAAGCCCATTGGACCTTTATTAACCTTTTTAAATCAAACACCCTGAAAAATTGACACATGATTTCATCCAACTGTTGATGACCACCTGCAGCTAGATGACATTCCCTGTGGAACATCAAAGTCTTCTACCGTTGGCATTAAGAAAGAAGAGCTGCTACAATTGCAAGGTACATTAGTACTTGGAGTTTGTGTTGGATTGTATAGCTGGAAATTGCAACAGGAGCTCATGCAATTGATGTCCGCAGCTAATGCTTACAGTCCTGTCTGTGCGAAATGGACAACTGAACGGTGTGCTGTTTGTCGATGGGTTGAGGATTGGGACTACAATAAGATTATCATTTGCAACAGGTATTCTTTCTGGCCTGGCTTTGTTTAGCACCCCTGGTATATTTTACTGTATGCTTTATGATGACCTTTATGTAAGTGTTTGACTGGCAATTGACTGAATTGCCACTCCAATGTTTGTTCAGATGCCAAATAGCTGTCCACCAGGAGTGCTATGGAGCACGAGCTGTACAAGATCTTACGACATGGCTTTGTCGAGCATGTGAATCCACCCAAAAGAAAAGAGAGTGCTGCCTATGTCCTGTCAAAGGTATAGCTTATTATTGCAATTTGTAGCCTATAATACAGTTTCCTATTCCGCTATATATGTTCCATAGTTTCGTCAACAATTACTTGTTCCAAATGCTTTTATATCGTTGCTATTTTCTCACACTTTTTAGTGCTAAATAAAATAAAATAAAATGTTATACCTTATATTTGATGTATTCTATTTGTGCTTTAAGCTTATTCAGCTGCCCAGTATGTTATGCTGTTTCCGGCTGTTAACTTGTATTACCTATTTCCCATTATTGCAGGGGGTGCTCTCAAGCCAACAGATATTGATGGACTGTGGGTTCATGTTACATGTGCCTGGTTTCAACCTAAAGTCTCTTTTCCGTTTGAGGAGACAATGGAGCCAGCTATGGGAATATTGAGTATTCCTGCAGAGTACTTTAAGAAGGTTGATGTTTTTGGAGTTGCCTCCAAAATGTTAAATTTCTGTGCTTCCTGTTCAAATTTCACTTATACTTTGTTAACATTCTGTCTTCATATTAACTGCAGACATGTGTTATCTGCAAGCAAATGCATGGTGCCTGCACCCAATGCTTCAAGTGCTCTACGTATTACCATGCAATGTGTGCATCAAGAGCTGGATATCGCATGGAGGTTGAATACTTCACATTTTGTAGTGGATATTTTTGATGAAAATCTGTTTGAGGTTCTCTTTTTCATTGTTTTAACAGTATAAGATATACTGTGGCATATGCAGGAAAATTTGGCACCACACAGATGGTGGAAACTGGGTAAGAGCTTAGAAGAATACATGTTTTGGTTGTGTGTGCCCTCTTGAGTATTTTAGGTACTGACCTGCATGGTACTTGTTGCCAGGTTTGTTGTGATGAGTGCCAGATTTGGGTTCACGTTGAATGTGACCAGACATGCAACAACATGGAGGTTATTTCCTAACCTTGTTTTATGTTGATAGTTTATTAATTTAATTTCCTTATTGCAGACATATGCAATTATTCTATGAATTCCCTTAATGACTCAACATTATGCCATAGGATTTGGAAAATACTGATTATTTCTGTCCGGACTGCAAATCAAAACGCAAACCAGTTGTAGCAACTGAAAAAATGAATACTCCCAACAGTTCAGAGTAAGTCGTTTACTGATCTCTAACATATGGACAATGCTACTTGAATAGATAAGTATGTCAATATCTAATGTTTTTCTGCGCAGATGTGCTAGCACTTCGAAGGAAAAACTGACCGAAATGATACCTGTTTGTTGCAATGGGGAGGAAGCTCTGTATGTACCTGATAAGCACATGTAAGTATTTGTGGTATCTTGCAGTGAATCTTAACATTGCATTATAACTTAAACCTGAGAGAGGCTATTCGTTCTTGTAGCAGTATATTTCTAGTTTATATCACTCAATCATGCATGATAATTGGCCTGTGGGCTAATGTAGGCTCAGATTCTGTGTTATGTGATGTTTTTATTGTAACACTTTCTTCTAAAAGATTTAGCGGGTCAATGGTGCACATTGTCATGTTGAGTATATAGACCACAAACACCTGACCAATACTTGCTTATTAGCAGTCTGCTAGTTACACTGATTCCACAAGCATCTGTAAGCTGATTTGAGTTAATTCATTGCTGGCAGGATACTATGTCAATGCAAGTCTTGCAAAAAAAGGATGATGAGTCTGAATGAGTGGGAGAAACATACTGGCTCAAGGAAAAAGAATTGGAAGATGAGTATTAAACTCAAGAGCACTGGGGAGCCACTCATTAATTTGGCAAGCCCATCGGACCTTTATTAACCTTTTTAAATCAAACACCCTGAAAAATTGACACATGATTTCATCCAACTGTTGATGACCACCTGCAGCTAGATGACATTCCCTGTGGAACATCAAAGTCTTCTACCCTTGGCATTAAGAAAGAAGAGCTGCTACAATTGCAAGGTACATTAGTACTTGGAGTTTGTGTTGGATTGTATAGCTGGAAATTGCAACAGGAGCTCATGCAATTGATGTCTGCAGCTAATGCTTACAGTCCTGTCTATGCTAAATGGACAACTGAACGGTGTGCTGTTTGTCGATGGGTTGAGGATTGGGACTACAATAAGATTATCATTTGCAACAGGTATTCTTGCTGGCCTGGCTTTGTTTAGCACC
>OAMR01000284.1:1458488-1499797 GCA_900205405.1 Echinochloa crus-galli
TGTTTGACTGGCAATTGACTGAATTGCCACTCCAATGTTTGTTCAGATGCCAAATAGCTGTCCACCAGGAGTGCTATGGAGCACGAGCTGTACAAGATCTTACGACATGGCTTTGTCGAGCATGTGAATCCACCCAAAAGAAAAGAGAGTGCTGTCTATGTCCTGTCAAAGGTATAGCTTATTATTGCAATTTGTAGCCCATAATACAGTTTCATATTCCGCTATATATGTTCCATAGTTTCGTCAACAATTACTTGTTCCAAATGCTTTTATATCGTTGCTATTTTCTCACACTTTTTAGTGCTAAATAAAATAAAATAAAATGTTATACCTTATATTTAATGTATTCTATTTGTGCTTTAAGCTTATTCAGCTGCCCTGTATGTTATGTTGTTTCTGGTCGTTAACTTGTATTACCTATTTTCCATTATTGCAGGGGGTGCTCTCAAGCCAACAGATATTGATGGACTGTGGGTTCATGTTACATGTGCCTGGTTTCAACCTAAAGTCTCTTTTCCGTTTGAGGAGACAATGGAGCCAGCTATGGGAATATTGAGTATTCCTGCAGAGTACTTTAAGAAGGTTGATGTTTTTGGAGTTGCCTCCAAAATGTTAAATTTCTGTGCTTCCTGTTCAAATTTCACTTATACTTTGTTAACATTCTGTCTTCATATTAACTGCAGACATGTGTTATCTGCAAGCAAATGCATGGTGCCTGCACCCAATGCTTCAAGTGCTCTACGTATTACCATGCAATGTGTGCATCAAGAGCTGGATATCGCATGGAGGTTGAATACTTCACATTTTGTGGTGGACATTTTTGATGAAAAATCTGTTTGCGGTTCACTTTTTCATTGTTTTAACCATTGCAAAACCCTAGAGCAAACTTGTGAGCAGTTTTGAAGTACTGACTGCTTACTAGGTTGATCTTATTTCATCATCAGATAATCTTCACAAATCACAACTGTTTAGTGCTATTATTAGCCGGCATTATTTTGTTAAGCGGAAAATCTACCTTCTTAGCATATTCCATTTATATTATTGCCCAAATAGTTCCATTGCAGCTACTATGTATCGTAATCTAATAATGACTTTGCCCATTTGTTTAAACTATCCATGTTAGATTTACTAGCTGGAATTATTTATTCACTGTCCATTTTTTTAGATAGTTCATTGAACTTTAATTTTCTTCTTGTAGCTGCAATATTCTGAAAGGCACATTACAAAAATGGTTTCCTACTGTGATTTTCACAGGTAATATTTTCTTGTTATCCTAGTTTCTCTTTTCATTCTGTTCTAACTATATCAGTTCACCTTGTGGTTCCTTTCTTTTTATATGTGAAGAAAAACTGATTTTAATGTAGGGTCATATGACCCTTATGTAGATATGCTGTTTCAGCCCTTTTTCATGTTGAATTTATAATAAGTAAAACAAGTGAAATCAATACTTTTCATTTCATGAGCTTTAGAGGATCCTGGGACAAAGTCCTGTTCTGCTATCTTGAAATTGTGAAAGTCGCAATTTACCCAGAACCAAAAGTAGTAACTACCACAAATTTATGCGGTTGAAACCTGATATCCATTTGGTTTCTCCTCTGTAGTACCCCCAACCCAGACAATGTGTTAATAGTGAAGACACCTGAAGGAGTTTTCTCGACCAAATTATTTCTCCAAAATGGTGAGAAACAGACAGCTACAAGACTTGTCAGGAAGGAAAATCACCATGAGAAGGTGATTCCTGCTAAAGTTTCTGACTGTCTAGCTGCAAGGTGCCTGACCTATGAAATGTTGAAATACAAGGTAATTTTCTTGCATCTGTTTGCACTTGTTTTTCTTTACTCTAAAATTTTTGAGAAAAGATGGTGCTTATTTTCATAGATGACTAGTTTTTCTTTACTCTAAAATTTTTGAGAAAAGATGGTGCTTATTTTCATAGATGACTATCAAATTCTTTATAAAGCATTTACTATCACTAATTATTTCCTAGCTCATAAATTGTATATTACATTCTTTCACTCTGATAGTTTCTTTGATCCTAGTTTGCTTAGTTTGATACTTAACTACTCAGCTTGTTTTGCTGGCTCAAGTATGAGAATCTTAGTTTCCATTGATTTTGTTAACTGGTTTGTATTTGGAACAACTGGTTCTCTAGCATCAGGATCAATTGCATTTTACATGTATTACAGATGCTTTCTTGTCATGGAACCCTGATGCTATTGCCACCAATTTTTAATTATCTTGTGATTGACTTGTTCAGTTTGATCACTATTTGTTGTATCCCATGGATCTTTGCCTAAGTCTCCCTTTTGTTTTGTCGCTGTTATAATCCTTTAATGCTACTGTACTAAATACTAACCACTAAGTTATTTGGACTTCTTCAGAAAGAACCACGAGAGGCTATTGCACACCGGATAATGGGACCTCGACACCACTCCCAGGATGTTATTGATAGCCTTAATGCGTGCATGGTAACTTTCTCATTTTGAGCACTGGCTCCTCTGTAGCAACTATCTAACACAGAAATATTCACCTTATTCCCCTGTTAACAGGATCGCAAGGATGACCAATCTTTTTCAACGTTCAAAGAACGTCTTTGTTATTTACAGGTAAAGTTTCTGAGTGACTGCTGTTCACATGATATGAAGTTGTGTTAGCGCCCTGATAAACAAGCTCTGTTTGATGGTTGCAGAAAACCGAAAATAAGAGGGTCTCCTGTGGTCTATCTGGAATACATGGATGGGGTCTATTTGCTGCTAGGAATATTCAGGAGGGGCAAATGGTACAACCTTTCAACCTGCATTTAGTTATCTTTTGCCGACCTACTTAGTTTATTATATCTTTGATAGCGTATCCAAGAATATGCATGGACATATATTAATGTCAGCTGAACACATAGGAAAACAGGAATAGATAGGTTGTGTACTCAGTGTACATCTTTTCATCTTTTGGATATCCTAGGATGATCCAAAAAAAAGCTTGACAAACAGGTCCCTAATTGAGTTTATCTTCAGTTTGCCGTTTTTCCTCAATGAGTAAGCTACTTGATAACTCTCCAAAAAATGTTCTCTTTTCTCAGGAAATAATATTGGTTTCCTTATACTTTAGCAGATGATTTTAACATTTGTTTGTGTGTTACAGTATGACTGTGTGCCTATTTTCTAGAATTGCTTCAGCTACATTCACTGTGCTTTAAGTGTGGAGTTCATCCTTAATGTGTTAGCTAATCAATACTGTTGCCAGGTTATTGAATATCGTGGTGATCAAGTTAGACGAAGTGTTGCTGATTTGAGGGAAGCACGATACCATAGAGAAAAAAAGGATTGCTATGTGAGTTACATTTATTATGCTTACCTTCTATGATCCTCGTTTTCCATCTTCAACCTGTCTGCACAAGTGCTTTATTTGGCCGACCGCAAGTGCTGTGTCCTGGGACACCATAGCATGATGTTTTAAGCTTTATTTGGCCTATTAACTCTATAGTCTGATAGCGTAGTATCTTTCTTCTTCTGCAATTAAGTACATGAAGAATTATTCTGCTAGTGTGAATCACTCTTTAGAGTGCTAATCACCTGTTGAATACATGATATGGCCTTCCATTTGCAATCAACATTAGATGTATTGTATCCATTCAATGATTTGGTTTCCTGGCATTTCATTCTCTTTCTACTTCTGTGCTGCAGCTTTTCAAGATAAGTGAAGATGTTGTGATCGATGCAACAGAGAAAGGAAACATAGCACGTCTAATTAATCACTCGGTAAACCTTCATACTTCATATTCGAATCTTGCCATATGCCGCATTCTACCAAAATGACAACCAAATCTTCTTTTCACCCTTGCAGTGTATGCCTAACTGCTATGCAAGGATTATGACAGTCAGTGATGACAGGAGCCAGATCATTCTTATTGCCAAGAGAGACGTCTCTGCGGGAGAAGAACTGACGTAATGCTTTTTCCTCAACCTGCCGTTTTTACAATTTCATTAACATGAAATCCTGAAGGATACTTTGTCATCTTCTGATATACCTTTTCCTGTCTTTACGTGCAGGTATGACTACTTGTTTGACCCTGACGAGTCGGAAGATTGCAGGGTTCCATGCTTGTGCAAAGCTTCTAACTGTCGTGGATACATGAACTAGAAGAGTATAAACCACCTCACAGGTCACAAGGACTAACACCTTACAGACGCCAAATGCCGGCCATTTTTCCCAGATTCACTCCAGATTCATTCGTTTGTTTTGTCCATCTATTGCTCAATTGATGCGTGGCAATCAAGTTAGTTTTTGCCACATATTTTTGGATTGTAATGTAGGTATGTAGGGTCAACAGGGTTAGGACATGAATACTGCCAGCCATTGTATATTCTTCCATCGGTGTAATAAGAAAAGATGCTTATATTCCTAAATGGAAAAAAAAGATCGATTCGATGATGTTGTGAGTTGTGATTTGTGTCCATGACTGAACCAGGACTTGATCAAACCGTCGAACTAGCAGTAGTTTGCTCCCCAATCCGCGTGTATTTAACCAAACCTTGGTCGAGCACGCGTATGCAGCATTTAGCTTTCGATAATTTCCCCCGTCTCACGAACGATTCTCCGATCGTGAATTAATCCCTGACGAGGCCCATCATTTCCTGAGTGCCGTGAGCTGTTCATCGTGGGCAAGTTCGCGTTCCGGCCTCCATCCTAGCCGCACGACTTTATCCCGAACGGCGAGGGCAACTTCGTCCTTCACGCCGAGAAATACGGTCAGTCTCAGGTTCTCGCTTTGCTAGTTGCTACGACCCCTCCAACCACTGGAGCAGTGGAGCTGGGACGGGCATCCTACGGCCACATTGCCAAGGGCTGGCTCCCCGGGCAAATTTTGTGGCTTGCTGTTCGTCATTTTTTTTGGTTGTTGCTTGCTGTTCGTCAATTTTTGTTGTTGCTTGCTTTGTCTTACTCCGCTCCGGACACGAGGGACCTTAAAGGCTTGAGCTCACGTTTAATGAGCATGGCATGAATTTCATGGCAGATTGGCACTTGGCAGGTAAACACATCCAGCATATGAGCAACACTTGCAGCCTTTTTCTCTAAAAAAAACACTTGCAGCCTTGCACGCCTTGGTTCAGTTTTTATGCGCTCAAATCATGCTGGGTTTTAGTTGGGCATGGTCACATAATTGTGTTGGGCTTATCTTTTGGTGATCTCCCTCCGGAGACGAAACTGCATCTAAGTACCCCCGAGTGGGTTTTGGTGAAATGTTTCCACCCGAAAAACCATAAAACTTGGTGATTTGCAATCATTCCAATATTTCAAAACTTCTAACAACATTTGAACTTCTGATCCTATTGAGTTATTTGTTTTAAACTTGATCGAAACTTCCAACCTAGAATGCGGTAGGGGTAGAGGGAATTTCTGGTGGAGCCGTGAAATGCATTGAGACTAGAAGAAAAACACCAACACTTCCATGATGTGACTTGTGCCTCCCTTTCTGTGTCCCTCTTCATAGTATGATATCCCTATACCTAATTCATTTCAACTTGTGTCTTCTTTGTACATTTTAGGGGTTACCAACATCCTTATTAATTAGTCTTTCATCCATAGAACTTTCTCCTGTTCAAATTCTCACTGAGTGGTTTATTCCAATGATCTTTTGTCGTTAATCATCAGTTCCCAAAAGGCTAGCCTGGATGCACTTTATCTCTCATATTATGTCTGTAAAAAATGGACCAATATTTTGATGCCGTATTCATCACATTTATATATGTTTATCTACAGCTCAGAATAATGAATTCAATTAGTATTCATAATTTGTTTATCCTTTGATGCCCAATGGATATCTTCAATTCAACACCATGATATATTTCATAACAAAATACATGAGGCAAAAACCATCTAAGCTCCTACTTTCATGGTTCTTCCTTTGGTTGCTACTTGCAATATATGGACTCCCATGGATGTCATTATATTGATAGCGGTGGCGACAACGGTGGTGGAATAGTAAAACCTGGTAAACAAGTTCATACCATACGCTATATTATCTACATCTGTGTAGTGCCATACTTTTTTAAAAAAATAAAAATAATATGAATAGTGTTAGGTGTTCTTACTTCCACATTTCTTTCCAACCGGTGGGACTGGCTTGTTTAGCCCAGCGGAAGATCTTTTTTAATATGACTCACGTGCAAGGCGTAGAAACTTGGGTACAGATACATAGATCTCCTCTTTAGCTTGAAGAATACGACAAATGCATGACATGTCAGAGTGTTGCACAGCATGGATGCATGTGGGGTTTGGGGCGACAATAGTCACCCAAAACCTGCAAGGTTTTCTTGCATTTTTGCATGACCTTTACTTTATCAGCATAGCAATCATCCTCACCCCAAGCTTGATGGGTTATAAACGAAGTAGAAACTAAAGCAAAGAACAAGACTGGAAGGTTTAATTTCAGAGTCATCATGTAACAATATGATGTCGAGCTAATGAGACAAAGTATCGCTTCTGTGCTAGCATGTTGCTTATGAATACCATGTTCGCACTAGGTACTTCTATTTGTAATGTTCGAGAAACCAAGGCTGACTAAAAAAATAGTGTTCACGAATCCTTAAACGGATAGCACTGCAATAAAATGGAAGCCATGAAGGAATATTTATAAATGTTTGAATAGACTATGAATCCATTAAATCCTACACACGATTACAAATTTATTATAGTATTATAATCTTCAAATCTACTAGGCACATGGGTGCAAATATTTTTAATATTTTATTTTTATATTGGACCACAGTTTGTAGGATTTGTAGTTTGTCAAAGATTTCACAACATTATGGTTCCTTTATGGCTTGGATCTTAAGGTGGTAGTGTCTGGAGGACATCGACATTAATGTGTACTTGAATTTCAACATTTGGATTGAAACTTTTTAAAGAAACTTGTTATTGGGAGTGTTTAGTTTCAAAAAGTAGAAGAGAAAGTTTGGTGAAAATATCACATCGGACACTGTAGCACACTGTAGCACTTTTCGTTTGTTTGTGGTAAACATTGTCCTATCATGACCTAACTAGGCTTAAAAGATTCGTCTCGTCGTGTACATCAAAACTATGTACTTAGTTTTTTTTATTTACCCACGTTTAGTGTTGTATGCGTGAAGAGAGAGATTTGATGTGATAGGTGGATATTGAAGTTTGGAGAGAGAATTTTTTGGTTTTTGGTGGAACTAAACAGGGCTATTGTCTCTTTTTGGAGCAATTATTTTTTTCAATGCTGGTTCTCCATCTAGCTAGATGGAAGAAGAAGAGTCAATTACGCTCACCCCATTATAAAAAGTTTCAATTCCGTATCTGCAACTAAAAATGTTGTTGCTCCTCCTAGACCACTTACTCAACTTTTTTTTTCCTCCAGTACCATTACCGTCTGATTTAAGCGTGATGGGAGCTAACGGCGAGACAAAATGTTCATTATACCATTCACTTGAGTAACGTACCAGTACACCCTTTCTTCTTAAAAGAAGATACATACGGAGTCCAGCTCGCGAATTTTTTTTAATTAATATTATTTTAATTCGAAATTACAAAATAATTCCTCTAAAACATAAAATTACATGACTGTGATATAATCGTCTGCTGGGTAGACGAAATTACCCAGTGGACGAAATTATAGTTTTCGTCTACTGGTTGGACGAAATTTAATTTTCGTCTATTGGGGCGACGAAATTCCACAAATTTCGTCCACTGATTAGACGAAATTAAATTCGTCCAACCAGCAGACGATTTTGCATGATGAAAATGGCCCACGCATGAAGAAATTCTATTTTCGTGGACGAAAATAGATTTCGTCCAACGGGTAGACGAAATTTGAAAATTTCGTCTACTCACTCGGAAATCTATATTTCGTCTGTGCACTAGACGAAATCTATATTTCGTCTGTTGAGTGGACGAAATCTAGCTCCAATGGGTTAAAAAAATACAAAGTTTGCAACAATACTATATAGAATCTTGTACTCGAAGGAAGATACAAAGTCATGACAAACAAATACTTCCCGGCTTTAAATTGCATAGCTGCGTAGCAGCGAATGAAAAACATCACAAAGAGGATGGTAAACCATTGACCTCTTACCTAAACATTCTATTACAAGTTGCATTGGCATGTGCGACATTTTGCCAAGAGCATGTGCCGTTGCTAAACAGGGAAATGTAAATCACCGGGATACAATGAGAATCGTTGGTGCCCTAGTAGAACTGGTTCTGTGAGAACTGGGATGGACCAGCTCCAGCAGAGGAAGGTGGGGATGGAGGATCATCCTTCCTGGGGTGGTAAGGGCACTTGCACCAAGGATCCGGACATTTGGGGTCGTCTTCGAGGCTGATGACCCAAGGATTTGCGTCAGCGTCGGCTTCAAGGCTCTCCACCCTTTGTTTGAGATCGAAGATCTTGCACTGTAGGTAGTGGATGTATTCTTGGGTGTGTTCGTGAATGGGAGGATCCACCCACTTCGCGTAGCGACAGTTTCCTTCATCATAGTAAGACTGGTAAATGTGTTAGATATGTGGGTGACCAAAAGAACTAATTAAACAAGCAAACTAACAATATAACTCACGTGACCATAAGGGCATCTGAAAAATCGGCGACCACCGTCACCATAGTCATCATACATCTGCACAAGGCAGGGTTCGCCATGGAGGCAGTTTGGCCACTCATCCTTCCGGTCATCATAAGGCCTAAGATACTGCGGAGGACAGAAGGAAGCCTTCCCTTCCACAGGGAACTCGTCGACCGGTTGAAGGTACTGAGAGGGGCCAAACGTACCTGGCCACGTGATTGTAGGAAGAGACGTAGAGCCTCCTCGTCCCCTCCCCCTCCCACGGCCTCTCCCTCCCGCTGCGGCCATTATTTTTACTGGTTGTTTGTGTTGAGGTAGAAGAAGGGAGGGTGAGCTGTTTTTAAAGATCGCTGAAGTGCACTGTGCTCGTAAAACGCCAATAGCATGCGTTGTTCAATCATGCTGAACCAGCCTGTTGAAGGGTACTCTGCATGGGGTGGAGTCACATCCACCTGAAAAGGCTATGAAAGGTGAAGGGTAGTCCGCACTGGCCTATTGAAGCTAAAGGATAGGCTGCACAGATATAGGTGTAGGTTTTCATTGATGGTTTATGTCTAAAGTGATGAACAACAGTAGTAAAGGAGATTCCCGGCTTTGTTGAAATGACATAAAGGATACATCATAGCCTACAATACATAAAATGCAGTAAAATGATCTAACATTTGCATTGGCATGTGCATCAGCTGCCGCTGAGTAGCAGTTTGATGTTTCTAAACCTAACATGCCTTAGGGGATTATAAATTAGAGCCGGGTGTACTGAGCACCGTTGTTCCTCTACTGAGTACAACGTGGATATTTTCCCTTCCTGATTGCTTCAGGGCCTGCTTCCTTGGCACGGCGTGCCCTTTCTCTCTTTCTCTCCCTATCGGCTTCACGGGCCTCAGCCTCCTCCTGCTCCACCCGCTCCATCCTTTTGCGAATCTCCTCTTGGTCCTTTTTACGTTTCTCCTCCTGTTGTTCCTCATATTTCATTCTTTCCCATCTTTCAATTGCAGAACGAGCCATCCCTTCGACGTGGTTCTTGTCAGCCTGTGATTGCTCTGTATCAAACCACTGCATGAAATCACAAAGAGGTGGTGGAGTCTGTGGCCACCATAAGTTAGGACATATACTTTAAAATTGTATGGGGTGGTTGAGTCGAAGCGGTGATTACCTTGGGTCTCATATTACCGAAAGCTCGGACAGGGTCATGTGCGTAGTTGGTACACATGAAGAAGCGCATCCCGTAATTGTCGCCTAAAACTTGGGATTTTATAAGTTTGCAAAGGTCACCACAGAAGCACATAGGTACATGTACACCTTGTGGGATGGTGGCACTAACCTTTCTCATATGAATCAGATCCGGGTCTAATTCCATGGATAAAGGAAATAGCGAGGCAGTAGAGGAAGTGTTGTTGATGTTTCAGTGTTGTGTATGAATGTGTCTTCTGTAATGTGTGGAGTGAGTTATATAGTGCTAATTTCGTGGTCCATGGACCCTGTCTTTCTTTGACCCTTTCAAGCAAACAAAGAAAAAACTACAAAGATGCAACAGCCTGCACCGGCCTATGCTGCAAAACTCTACAAAGGGGTAATAGCCTGCACCGGCCTATGCTGCAAAAGGCCACAAAGGTGTAACAGCTTGCACCGGCCTATGCTGCAAAAGGCCACAAAGGTGTAATAGCCTGCACCGGCCTATGCTGCAAAAGGCCACAAAGGTGTAATAGCCTGCACCGGCCTAGACATCGTAGTCTGCAAAGATACATCATAGTATGCAAGGATACATCATAGCCTGCAAAGATACATAATAGTCGACACCTACTCAGGACCCCTGGCTCCTCCCTGTCGTTGTCCCCTTTGGCGCTTCGGCCTTCTCGCCGATGCCGGGGCCCGACGATTCTCGTAGTCTGCCGGTGAGTAGCGGTCTGCCGGCCTAATCTCCCGTCTGAGTGGATGAGGACCAGCAACCACCGGTGTGGATGCCTCATCCACTATCTCCTGTGTGACCTGAGTAGGCTGTGGGTAGCCGAAGAATTGTGAGAAGTCCGCCTCCTCAGGTAGGGTCCCGAACGGCTCTGAGCCTGTGTGTGACGACCCAGAAGCACCATGTCTAACCTCATACAGTGGCGGAACTGTATTGAAATAGATTATGCATTACATTCAATTCAATAGTAAACATTGCAAAGAAAGAATGAATTTTTCGAATAATACGAACCTGGTAGTACGGGGTTGAACACCTGAGTGCTATATCCCTGAAACGGCACAGAAGGTGCACCACCAAAGGTAGGAGGCTGCTGAGGCAGCGCTGGCGTAGGTATAGTCGGTGACCCGTGCCAACCTGATCCGCCTTTTCTAGGTGTTGATACATCCTCACACAATACGGTGTCTGAACTGTTGTGCTATGAAGAACGGCCTTCGCATGCCTTTGTTGATAGTACCGAATAATGCCATACAACATACCTTCTATTATTGCAATGAGGGGGAGACCTCGCAATCCCCTGATTACCCAATTGTAAACCTCAGCGAAGTTTGAAGTCATGATGCCCCACCTAAAACATTATAGAATTCAACACCGATCAGGGCATGAATTTAATGCATCATACAAAATTCTATACACGCATAACGAATTCCTAAGTACTACGAACCTTGCTCCCAATGTGTCAAATAGTAGAGCCCATTTTTCTTTTGGTTCTGCTTCAATCCAGTGCGAGAAACATTTGATATTCTTTCCTCTCCTTCGCCGCACATTAGGAGGATCAAGACCTTCTCCTAGAGGTTTCAATCCTTTTGTGACGGCCGGATTGTCTTCTGTCATTGGCAGTTTACTCATTTCCTCAACGTGAGCCTGAGTTAGTTTATCCAGCTCCTCCCAAACTGCTTTAAACTTTCCATCTTGGTTTTGGCAGCATAATAACTTGAACAATTTCATCAACTTCTTGCTCCTAAATTTATTATAGAAATTCGCTCCCATATGCCTCATGCACCACCTACTCTGAAGGTCAGGCCATGGCCAAGGCTCTTCAACATCCTCTTTTAGTGACTTAATGGCAGATAATAGCCCCTTATGACGGTCATGGATGAGGCACATATTCGGTCGAGTACCCACTACCCCGACCTTCAAATGTCTTAGGAACCGTAACCAGCTTGCCCTGTTCTCACCCTCCACAAAGGCAAAAGCTATTGGAAGGATTTGTTGGTTTGCATCAACTCCAATTGCAGTGAGGATCTGCCCTTTATACTTGCCAGTTAAGAAGGTGCCATCCACACATAACAAAGGGCGACAATGCTTGAATGACTGGATGCATGGCCCTAAAGAAAAAAAAGCACGTTTGAAAGTATTTGGTGCATTTGCAACTATCGTTTCCTTAAAAGCAGTGTATGTGCCAGTGTTCCTCTCCTTTAAGATTTCAAGCACACGTGGTAGGTTGCAATATGATGCCTCATAACTACCCCATCGTTTCTCTAGGGCCAACTGCTTTGCCCGCCATGCTTTCTGATAACTGATTTTATATTTGAATTGGCGTCGTATAGCATTTTGGATATGCGAGCATTCCATGTCCTTCTTTTCAATTATCTCACTGTACAGTTCATTTGCAATCAAAGATTCAGTCAAAATGCCAAATTGCGGTGCCTCTCACCAAGACTCTGCAGTGTACATGAATGGTCCTCTACCTTCGAAGCTATCCACTGCGTCTCATTCTTTGGCCTGTACGCATGGACGTAGAAACTACATCCAGTAGCTCTGCACTTCACACTATATTTTGTTGGGCTTGAAGTTTGAACCCACACCTCCCTAAATGACATGACCGCCCACCTTGAGACTGTGTCCTTCAGTTCTTGCTTATTTGGAAACAACTGCCCTACCTCTATCATGCTGCAACCATACATTGTGCGAGATTGATGTATATCCGCAGCTTCCATTATTGCTCCATCTGTCATGTTCCATTGTTCTGGTATTGGGCCAATACTTCCTTCGTTCTCATCAACCTCTTCTTCACCAAAATCTTCTTCTTCATCGCTACTTTCATTTTCATGCAAATTTGCGTCCTCAAACATTGCATTGCGGTCCGCCCTTTCTAACTCTTCCACTATTTCTTCAACCTCCTCGCCAGCATCAGCCAAACCATCAACATCCTCCACCCTCCTAGGCGGCTCACTTATGTTCTCTGTCTCTTCAATAGGGATCTCACCAACACAAATATTCTCTGGCTCAGGCCTTTGCGAAGACGAGCTACTCTGTCCCACATCCGACCCTTTTGCACATGGCTGCACCAAAATAGTTAATGGTACATTGTGCTTCCTACACCACTGAACCCATTTTCTCCAGATATACGTCCTGTTGGCTGCCAGCTCATAATACAACGGATTCAAACTCCGAATATATAAACACTGAACGGTAACTGAATAAACATGTGCATCCATTTGAAAACAGGCTACGAACCAATCAATTAGATCTCGAATATTAGCTTCGTCTGGGTTTGGATGCAAAAGAGTTGTGTATGACAAGCCACTGAGGTCAACCTCAGATGGACCGTAACAGATGTCTCCACTACCATAATATATCCTAAGTTCATTTGAATTCGACATTTCCGTCGCCTGAGACATCACAAAACTCCAAGGTTAAATTCCGATGACTACCATGGCATGTGAAGGCACTATATTAATCCCTTAACACCCGAATTAACCAAATCAACCGGCAATCATTTACCAAAACGAAGCCTCAATATTATAACAATGTTATACCATTATTTACTAATCCTACGCTAAATTCTTCCACTACCAATTATTTTGTACACTATTTTTGCTAATATTTTTGCTCATATTTGAAACCTGCAGTGCAAAAAAGTATTGCTACCTCAATGGCCACACAGAGCCGCCGCCGTAGCCCCCTGCCCCTGCGTCCGCCGTAGCCCAACCCCCAGCTGCTGCCTCATGTAAACATCTAGATGTGTATAAGAGACAGACCGGGCCTTTCACCGCGCGTAATAGAGCTCCCACAGCGAAAGGGCGGCACCCTAGCTTTTCTTTTATAGCGCTTCCCTACTGTTCTTTGCTCTGTGTTCACGAGGTGGGACTAAAAACTTTGAATGCTTTGTAGGGTGCGTTTGGTTGAGTGGCTAAGGGCTGATCACGCTTATGTTATGCAGTTTGTCGATGTTTGGTTGCCTGGCCAGCCTGCTAAGCCAGGCCCAGCTAATGCAAAAAGGGAGCGCTTGCCAGGCCACGCTAGAACGCTCCCATCCCGCGTACTAGCTAAGCTAGGCTTGTACGAGGCCATAATGATGCATCCCCTCAGCTCCTGCTCAGTTCACCTGCTTGCCTGCGACACGACGAAGGCCCGCGGCGATGGGGCATAGCCCGACGGAGCTTGCGGTTGTCGGAGGCCTGCGTGGCGGCGCGCATAGCACGGACAGCGGAGGCCTACGGCGGCGGCGATAGCGCACAGCCGTGTGGAGTTCACACAGCCTGCGGAGGCCCGCGCAGCGGCTCTTGGCCGGTGGAGAGCTCGCGGTTGGCGGAGACCCGCGTGACGGCGCGCGTAGCACGGCCGGGGAAGCTCGATTTCACTTGCTCTGCATCCACGACGCCCAAATCGAAGCTCTACCGCATCAAATTGACGCCCCGTAGCCCAAATCGAAGCACCGTAGTCCACATCGATGCCGCACAGCCTCTAATCGAAGTCAACGGGCTTTTCCTCCCTATCCCCATGGCCGGCTGGGCACTGTCGTGCTGATGTGCTTGGAAGTGGATCTCGTGGTTGTGTGCTGCTCTGCTCGAGAGGAAAGCAATTGCTGCTATCTTGCTTGGTTTCGAGCTTGGATGGGGAGCAGCGCAAGATTGGAAGAAAAATCTGGAGAGAGAGAGAGAGAGGAGCTCAAGCTGCTTCGATTGGAGAAAATCAGAAGAGGAATAGAGTTACGTGCTCCAATAGTTTGCTTTGCTGATTGAACAGGGAAGCAAAGGTTCTCCTAGCTTGTTCTTCTGGGAGAAAAGAACGGAGGAGATGTGGAGGAGAAGAGGCCAACGGAGGCACTGCAGGAAGCGGAGAGGAGCGCTGGAGATGGGCGGCGGGTTCCTGAGCAGGAGGAAGATGAAGATGGTAAGTTTACCTTTGGGAGAAGAGGTGACTTGACGCAAAATAAGCCAGCCAACCAAACATACTCATATCATATCCAGGCTTAGATAAGCTAACCAACCAAATATACCCCTATTGCATCTGGGAAGCCAGGCTTAAGCTAACCTAGCCAGGCTACGATAGACCTAGCAACCAAACAGACCCTTAGCAGCTTTCGATCGCACGTGTGCTGAACTGATGATGCATGGTACTGTGCTAGGTCGGTGGATTGAAATAGAGTAATTAATTGCAGTTCATGGTTTGATCATATATATACGCGCCGAACTTATACATAGATATACGGATGCAGAGATTGTCTAAATTCAGTGTGATCATAGTTCAGTAACGTCAATGTCTTCTGTAAATTCAGTTTGCGACTGTGTTTGAATGTTTCATCAGGAGACAAGCAACGAAGAAAGCCGCGCGTAGACCTCCCTCCCGCGCGACGACGGGAGAGGGCCCCCTTTTTTTTTAACTTGGCAAATCTTTTAGGGCGGGTCCACCAATTTGGGTTTTGGAAGTCAAATTTGCCAAACGCTTGGAGAGAGGGCCCTTTTTTTAGCTTGGCAAATCTTTGAAGAGTTATTTCTTTTTGAGAATCACACAGTCAAACTCTACCTTATGAGCACCTCCGGGCGTTTTTTTGGTATTCAGACCGGGCGAACCGGCATCGTGGGGGAGCGAGCGCGCCAGGCTGGGAAATTGTGGGGGAGGGCGCGCCATCAGGCCAAACATTGAGCAGAGGTGGGGTTCGAACCCCGCGCCCCTGCTTCCCACCGCAGGTAACTAACCATCAGACCAAGTGTTTCATAGTTAATATTATATATAATTGAACTGTTTGAACCAGTGGTTCAACCGGTTAGAACCAATGAACCAAGCACCTCGATGGTTCCATTTCGGTCCGGTTCGCATAAATAGGAGGAGAGACATTCCTAAATGTTTTTTCTACCAAAACCCCAAAACTTTTTTCACCTAAAAAAAGCCCATCTAATTGGAGAGCTTTCTCCATATAAATAAATGCCAACTATCTCTCTGTATACATGAAAGAGCGAATATAAAGTATTTTTAAAAGCACTTCGTACGGTTTGCCATGGCCCACTAAAGTGATAATATTTTAGTACTTACATGTCATCAATAAACGTACGTGCTTCAGAATTGAGACATACATAGAAGAAAGTTTAGCACGCGCGTGCCGCGCGGGCATTGCAACTAGTATGAAAAAAAGAAACAGCATGTTGCTCCTGAATCTACAGATAGAGAAGCACGTCTCTTTTTCTGACAGCCGTTAATCGAATTCTTAAGAGAACCCGGTTTCAGATCACTTCCATTGGGCTCGGTTTCAGATCACTTCCATTGGGCTGAGTGGGTCATATATGCCTTTCTTTTCCAAAAAAAAAATTAGATGTTAAATTAGCTCCACGGCAGGTAAGACAACAGACAATGTTTTTTTTTTGCGAAACAGACAGTTAAATTAATGTGCCTGAGTCGTGATCTTTGCTTTCTTTTCTGCTTTCCTCTAACTCTTTTTCTGTTTTTTTTTGACCTTTTGGGTTTCACCTCTAGCCTACCCCAACTAGCTTGGCTAAGTGGTTGGTTACATCCAGTCGTTGGTTACCATGATGGATTTTGATATGTGTATATGCAAATTTAGATTCTAATAAGATACTGAAGTCGAGGAAACACATTGATAAGTAAATAAGAGTGTAGGACAGCAAAAGGATGACTAGCTTTATAAAATTTACAAGAGAACTTGGTAGTGTACAGTTTCCCTGCAGGCCCTGGATTATTACCTGAATGAGTTAATGGAATCCTTGAAACAACTATAAATCGAAAAATTAAAGGATGTACACTCGATACTGTATAAAACATGGAAAATAAATATCTATGATAAAGTTCTATTTTCACACTTGCCCTTTGCAAAATCTATTTGCAAATGTACCCTCCAGGAATGAATTTTGAAAAAATGGGCCAAGAGCTTGGCTCTTGTTGGGATGGTGCTTCACTGATGAGGGTATATACTGTGGTGCCACGTGAACCTAATGCTACAGCACAACAGGGCCGGCTTTAACTATTGGAGCCCAATTCCTGGGCCCACTTTTAGAAATTGTGTCACGGAGGGCCCCTTTGCAGAATAAAATTCTCAAAAGAACTAAATAAAAAAAATATCACCTGTGGTCAGCAGCAATAGATTAATTTTTCATCTCATTTTACGGCATGTGTAACTTTTTAGTATTCTTCCGTGGATGTCATTGACTGAATTCTTGATGCGTAAAAACTAGAAGAAAATCCAGGGTCTCTGGTTGCTTGGAATGGAAGGAGATAGACCGGGGTAACAAAGGAACTAGATTTTGTTTTGTTTTTCCAGACAGTTAAATTAGCTGTTTAGAAATGTAGTTATTACATGACTAAATAGAAAACACTAATAACATAATAATTCATTACAGTGCAGAAAAACATCTATCAGACACACACAACGATAATATAATAATTTATTACAGTGCAGAAACATCTATCAGAGACATAACGATAACAGAACTAGACTAAATAGATAGTGTAGTCGGGAAACGAAACCAGACTGCGCCAGCAATCCATCACGGTACAGTAATCCATTTATGCCTGGGATAACACGAGTAGAAAAGTAGTCATGATTGTACCAACCAAACTATAAGAGAATCTGAGATCCTATATACATATACAGTATGTAGCTTCTAAATATATTATATACATATTTCCTAATGGAGAAAAGAAATGCGTAGACAGAAAGGTGTGGTCTAGATATGAAATCAACATCGCTTTCTCTTGATAGTTACAGCACGAACAAAAATATTGCACGGTAAAGTAATTTATGACTGAAATAGAGACATCACTAGTATAGATAAACGACAACTGTGACTAAACTTAAGCTGGATCGAATTGTGATTGCAATGCTCGGTGTTCAGAATGCTCTCCGTGCTTAGGTGGATTGGTGGCTGATCCAATTTGATTGTGTTGCATTCTCGTATATTAAAGGCTATTACTTATATGTCCTTTGGTAGCTCTCTACAACCAGTTGTGAGACCATTTTCACCACTAACTCCAGTCCATTTGTCTGTTTAAGTGCAAATGCAATGATGAACATGTAATTAATAATCTTATTTTTGCGCACTGAATATGTTTCTTCCCTAGCCTGAAAACACATGTAAACAATGTGACCAAATAATTCATCTTATGCATCATGACAATGGTTTGTACTCTCTTCGTTCCAAATTAGTCATTCTGACTCAACAAAAGCTCTATCTAGACATAATGTATATCTATCTATATGCACAGCAGAAGTTATGTACCTAGAGACTTGTACTTTTAGCTTTGTCCTAAGTCAAACTTCTCTAACCTTTGACAAAGTTTAAAGAAAAAAATGCACAACATTAAACTGCATTCAATAGATACATACATTTTGATAGTGCAATTGTATGAAATTGTATGTGTTAATAATGTTTTCCAATAAACATGGTAATAGGTTACAGCATGGTTGAGATTTTAGAAATTGTAGGTTTTAATGCATCTCCCTTTGTTACTTAAGTTCATCATTAAGTTAAAAGATAAGTTAAAAAAAGGGTAAAAATCATAGTCTAGGCACATTCGAGGCAAACACGTCATAGTGTGATCAAAACTGTGAAGAAATTACAAATGACAGCCATTACTAAATTTCAATGCATGCTAATTGTGGCAGCAATGCTTGGCGAGATTCAGCCTGGGCAATCGATTTAAACCGATTGTTCGGTTCGGTTCACGGTTTATAAAAACTTCGATTTCCAAACTTTACAAACCAATCGGTTGCTAACAGAGATAGGAACCGACCGATTCAGTGTCGGTTTCGTCGGTTCGGCTTTACCGAAAACAGTGAAGTTGTCTTGCTCACGACCGTCGCGATGGGGATGACGGGATTTGCTGCTCAATGTCTGAGATGGGGATGGGGATCCTGCTAGCCAAACTCGCCACCGATGCGTGTGCTGCCGCGGCCACAGCAGCCGTCGCTGTCGCAATTGCCAATGCGCGCGTGACGCCGCCAATCGATACGCGGACACCCCCAGCAGCCACAAAGCCACTGGGAACTGCACAGCTCAACCGCTGCGGCCGCCAGCTCGGAGCCTGGGATGTGTCATGCACGCAGGCATGCCTTGTGCGAGAGAGGGAGACGCCGCCACTCGACCGCTAGGGCTAGGGCTGGGTGCTGGGAGGCTAGCGGTTAGGGGTGTTGGGAGGCTAGCGGTTAGGGTTTGCTGGTATGTTGTGTGGACAATTTATTTGGGCAGCTAGTTGGGCTAGTTGGGTCGACTTTTAGCTGGGCCGAACAACAGAAGGGAGGGCATGGGCGATTATTTCTACAATTCTGGCATGAAACCTCGGTGGATCGGTTGCTCGGTTCAGCTTGACATAGAAACCGAAGCCGACATCTATCACCAAACTAGCTGAAAGTAGAAACCGAAACCGAAAAACCAAACAACCGACACTTTGGTTCGGTTCGGCTTGGTTCGGTTTTCGGTTAAAATATGCCAAGGCTGAGGCAGGATAGCTAAGAAGACAGAGTGCACTGAACATAGATGCTCTAAGCGTTCAGGTAGAAGGATGGCTGATCAAATTGTATTGCAGCTTGACATCAAGGCTATTAGTATTAATTTCTTGCTCTATGGATTACAGATATTTTTCATGAAACCTAAGTCTTGTGAGATCATTTTCAACCTGCATGCTGGTTGGTCACAGGGTCAGGGTCGAGGCATGTTACACGGTCCTAGAACATCATCAAACATTGAGGATCAGGTCACTGTCTCTCTGCTTAGGTTGTCACTTGAGTTGCAGGAACGACATACCATGGATCGATGGGCTGCATCAAAAAACAGTGGAGAAGAAAGAAAAGGAAAATGACGGACCTTGCTGTTGCTGCGATGTGAGAGGCAGCATTGAACGATACAACTGGAAAACAGGAGCACACAGACTTTAGGACCGCCACCTAAAATTAACCCATCTCCAACAAAATTGAGAGCACATGACAGTAGGTGAGGAAGAGAGCAATGAGGGAGAAGCAGCTGCCTCATTAGTGGATATTGTTAGGTTTAAGTTGGTGGCTATTAGGCTCAATGGACACCTAATGTGTCTTGTACCTTTTTTTTGTTTTTTCATACTCTATTTATTTTTTGTAACTATGAACACGTGGCATACAAAATCCATCAAATCAAATTAGTTTGGAATAAGTTTTACTTTTCAGACATTCACGACTCGGACGAAAAGATTTCTGTGACTATGGTTGTGACTAATACAAGTCCATGTGTGATGAAATGCAAATACAATGCTGAACTGACAACATCTTATTTTTCTCATTGGATATGTTCATTTTGTAACCAAAATTTATATCATTTTATAAGTTTACCTAAACATTTTATCTTGTGCATAACAACACTAGTCATAATTATAACCAATACCAATAAAAAGATCAGTACATTTTTTACAAAGTAGGTACATATTGCCACATGATACAGTTAAAAGCAAAATCCACAGCTACCCTGTTGATTTGAGACTCTGCTGTGTCACTTTAACAATTCATAAAACCGAACAAATTAATTAACTGTGGTGAGCCTTTGTATAGGACAATTTAGCAAAATATGAGCCTTTGTATAGGACATTTTAGCGAAATATGACACTCTTGCTGCAAGAACCCCCCAAAACAATCTTTGTACTAGACACTAATACAACATTTTGTATATTTTCTGCTACGCAGGATTAATTGTCCTCTAGTAAATGTTTAAAAAAATCCATTGACGACACTGAACCATGTTTATTGATTATTTAGTGAAATATGGCAAATCCCAGCAGTAAAAGCTAAATATGCATAAAATACAACAAAATCATTACGCTATAGGCAAGACTCACCCCAAAACGAAACTTTTTCTTCACCCTCCATGTGTGCGTCTCCTTACATATTATCTTCCCTTTGTTCCTACAGCAGAGAGGAAAGGGGAGGGTTGAGCTTGCATAGTAACATAAATAAAATGTTCAAGTGAAAGGAACAGTTGCAATTTACTAGAACAAAGATTGAAAACAAAAAACAGGGCACTAACCAGTATGTAGGAGTGCAGCAGGTCATGATATGGCACATGATGCTATAAGGACCTGGAATATCTTTTTCTTCTGCGATTACTCCATCTGTTGCTTGTGATAATGTGCCATTACTGAGGTGGTATTGAGTAAGATACATTTGGTACTCGCGCATGACAATGGTGTCAGGCACAATGGTAGGAAACATCTTAGGGTTGACACAGAGCGGCCTCCTACCAAGGAAGAGTGCATTGCCATCTAAGGATGTCAGAGGAACAGTCCTTCCCAGCATAAGATCAGCTAGCCTGTAAACTGAATAGTAAACCTCACGCCATTTTGTGCCAATCACCAAAATCTCTGAGTTGCATTCTACCAGTTGGTAGAAATGCAATGAATAGTTTCTGTCCCCTGTTGGCCATTTAAATTTTGCAACCAACTTTGGTGATGGCACCGATAAAGAGTCAGTGTCCATACCACCTTCCTGCTGGGGTGGTCAATCTGTATGACCTGATGCTCATCTGTAACTTTTTGAGCTCGCAGCAACACATAGAGCTTTCCTTGGAACGGCAATTGTGAACTAATGTTTCTGCGCTCCCAGGTTGTTGTGACCCTCCATTGCTGATCACCAGAGGTAGCAAAGCATATATAATACACCTGTCTTGGCCGCATCATTACTCTGACGAGTCCATCTGCACCCACGCTGATGGTGGCAGCACAGATAACTCTGAGACAGTGCCTCTCCTGCTCCGAGCGGCAGCACACATAGTGCACGAGGGTCTCTAGCGGCGGGAACTCTGCTGTATCACCGGTGAAGGGGTGAAGGAGGCGGATGGCAGCGTCATGGTCCCTCTGCAGCAGGAGGATGCCATCGACGGAGTAGAGGACACAGTGATCCTTAAAAAGGGGCAGCCTGACGCGGACGAAGGCACCAGTTGACAGATTGAAGAATCGGACGTAGCCGCGGAGCTTACCATGGCCTGGGTAGAGGCCGCGGCCCTCGGGCAGCAGCATCCACCGGCGCGGGTAGAAGCGCGGGTCAAGGACGCCGCGGCCGCGCGGGCAAGTGGTGCTGGACCGCCAGTGAGGACACACAGCTCGGAAGCGGATGTAATCCCGGAAGTCGCCAGCTAGCACTCGCCATCCGATTAGGCTCACCAAATCCTCGTGCAGAGACGCCCACGAGGAGGAATCGCCGGGGGTAACCTTCCGCCGCCGGCGCGTACTGCTGCACGCAACCAAGGCCGCTGGGTGATCCCGAGACTTCCATGAGGACATGCCACTGCAACAAATAGCAGATCTAGTTCACCAAACTAAGGGTCACAATATGGATTCATCGATCCTAAACTCGCTGAAAGAACAAAAATACAATTTTTATTAGAGAATCACCTGGCAAAGGACCGGCGGCAGATGCAAATGAGACGAATGGAAAATCGGTCGCCTTCGCGTGGCCGCCGCTGCGCCCTAGAGGTCCGGCGAGCTAGCTTTTATAGATGCGCCAAAGTGTGAAGAGCCCAAGGCTCAAAAGCCCATTAATGGGCTTGAGAGCCCAAAACATACGGTGACACCATTTTGTCCCTCAACTTAAACCGTGCAGATTTCGTCCTTCGCCTACTTTGTCCGTGACACCATTGTCACGCCCGCGGCCACAATTTACCTTAGGCTGAACGCAGCGGTGTGCGGTAAAGGCGCCGCTACAGTGTTTAGCGCGTACGGGAGGGGGAAAATCTTCTGCAGCGGGAGACGGGGAAGCGAACGGAAAAATTCCGTTCGTCTTTGGAAACGCCAAATAAAGCGACATCCCGAGCGTACTGCAAGCGCCGACGTGGCCCACGCGGGGCCCGCGCACCAACCACCACTCGCCCATGGCCGCCGTCCTGCCTCCGCCGCAGGCCGCTCGCCCGCCGCTGCCTCATGGCCGCCGCCGCCGCCGCCGTCTGGACGCACCGCTGCCACGCCGCTTGGAGTAGCTGTCGTTGTGCTGCTGTTGCTGCGCTCCGCCATGGTGCTTGGAGTCGCCGTCGCCATGGTGCTTGGAGTCGTCGTCGCCTGTCGCAGCCGCACCGCCGCAGCCGTGCCGCCCTGCCGGGCCAGACAGAGGGGAGGGAGGCGCCGCCGTGCCGCCCTGCCGGGCCAGACAGAGGGGAGGGAGGCGCCGCTGTGCCGCCCTGCCTTCCGCCGCACCATCTTCCCCTCCTGTTGTTCGGCCGCCGCTCGCCACGGCCAGGGAGGGAGGAGAGAGAAGAGGGGAGGAAGGAGATGGTAGTTGAGATAGTTGATTAAAATATAGTATAGTTGTATGAAGTATGAGATATAGAGTATAAAACTGTACTGCAAATTCTTGATGACTAGGCGAGAATATTCTCTTTAGAGGATGTGTTTGAAGTATAACGAGTGCGAATAGCCTTAGTAGTGGCACATCATCAAAAGCAACAGATGAAAATCGCACTAGAAAAAGATATTGGCCGTGTTTCTTTGCCTCTGTGTAATATTTTGTCAAAAGGAATCTTGCATGCATAAAGTATCAAATAAAGTCTATTTGTAAAATTTTTAGGATGAACGTAACTTTGCGTGACGAATCTAATGAGCCCAATTAGTCCATAATTTAGTACAGCATTGCTACACTAACCACTCACTAATTATAGTATCATACGGCCAAATGCCTCATTTGGTTTGTCTCATGAATTAGTCTAAGGTTGTGAAGGTAGTTTTGTAAACTAACTTTATTTAACTAGCAAAGGCACATGGGCGCACGCACATGTATAAAATAAAATATAAATTAAATATAACATGTAAAGATGCTTTCTAGTTGGTTGCACGTGTGTACGCACTTGTGTATATAAAGCTTTAGGTATTCTCAAATCTAGAGGCACATCATTTTTCAAGTTAGTTGGTCTTTATTTATATGGAGAAAAACTCTTCAATCTATTATCTATTAGTAATACGGGATAATTGTGTGCACGTGTGAGGAGGTAGGGGTCCACCTGGCCGGAGGTGGATACGCGCGGGCGGGTACAAAACGCTCGGTGAAAAAAGTTTTACGGAGAATGAACTAAAAGTGTCTAGAACATCCAATTTTTTCTTGTTTTCTTGTGTTTCTTGTTTTCCTTCCCTCTCCAAAACCCGACAGGTGGGTCCCATATGAGGGGGTGGGTGTGGATTTTTAGGTAGAAAGTGTTTTCAATTCTCTAGGATCCTTTTAGTATGGATACTCTTAATTATTGGTCAAACGTGACAGCAAAATTTTGTCAAACTAAAGAAACACCGTCATTGTTGACACCAGATTCAACCCATAAATCTATCTATATCTATATCTATCAAAGATCAAAGAAAATTGAAATATTTGTCACCCAAAAAACTCCCCCTATCCCTCACAGGAGGACCCACCTATCAGCCACCACCCGAAAAAAAGAGGTGTAACGCGGGGATTTGTGTGGAAGGAAGATGTTTCTGGCACCGGATGAAATACTTTTGTTACAGCAGTGTACCGCTCACCCGCCCCGCGTACCTACTCGTCCCGCGGTCCCACTTACGTCAATTTCCATGGACGTCTACCTTCCCCGCTAGCAATTGGTCACGGTTCTTTCCATCTCCCGGAGGCTGCTCCCCCGACGTTGGCCTACCAGCCTCCTCGGCCGCCGCCCGCTCCCCATAGAGCCCCCGCATCGGCCGCCGCTATCGAATTATCGAATTATTCTAGTCATTAACTCATTATACTCACCAGGACTGCTCCTTTGCGTTTTCCCCACAAATATACTCACCGTGTGCAAAAGTAAAAAAAGAAAAGAAAAAGACAACTCCCATCTAAGCCGTTGCTTGCTCATTGAATGCCTCATATGTGCTTACTGCTTGAGTTGCAGTGAAAACTATCACTGCACCTGATCCAGGTCCCTTTACTTGGCATGCGCACGGGCGCAGGGGGCTAGATTTGTACCGAGCCACATACCACATCCAATGTGCTAGCCAGTAATATGGAAGCAGAGAGAGATCGAGGTTGTGACTGTGTGAAGTTACAACGGTGTTTATTACCTCGTCCGGCAGGAATCTCGTCACCGGACGGTATATGCAGCAATGCGTGCATGTAAATCAAGGGGGTGTTTAGTTCCTGAGAAAAGATGAAAAGTGAAGTGAAGAAGTCACATCGGACACTGTAGCACTTTTTGTTTGTCTGTAGTAAACATTGTCCTACCACAACCCAATTAGGCTCAAAAGATTCGTCTCGTCGTGTACATCAAAACCATGCAACTAGTTTTTTTATTTACCCACGTTTAGTACTCCATGCATTAGGAGAGAGATTTGATGTGATAGGTGATTAGTGAAGTTTGGAGAAAGAATTTTTGAAAGTTTAATGATTTGACCGGGAACTAAACAGGGCCCAAATACCATTCCAAAAATTGCTTGTTATCTTTATTATTAACTTCCCCACGTGCCACTCGCAGCTCTACCTACCTAACCTAGCTTGCATGATTTACTTTGGAGTTTGGATGACCACGATGTGGCCTGCAACAGTGGCGGATCCAAGGCCCTAAATTGGCGGGGGCTAATCTTCCTTTTTTTTACTTCTCCCTTTTCTCATTTTTTCTTCTTTCTCCTCTTTTTCTTCTTCCTCCCCTTCATCCATGGGTGATCCATAGGGTAAGGGTGCTGGAGCATCAATCTCATCTACTACCGCGCCACATGCGGTGTTGGGCCGTACGCGGAACTTCTCGCCATCTTGAAGCCCGAGGCCGACGCGACGGACAACGACAAGGATGACGAGGATGGGACGGAGCTCAACAACGGCGACAACGACAATGAGGATGGGATGGAGCTCGACATCGGCGAGGATGTGATGATCGATTACGACTCCGCCACCGCTAGTTCCTCGTTGGCAGACGACGAGGACGACCCGGTGACTATCGCCGTCTACACCATTACGCTCATAAAGAGAAAAAGGAGGTACGACATCCACATTTTAGCGAGCGAGCAAGCACGCCGACCTAGAGGTAGATCGGGAAGAATCTAACTTCTTCCTCCAAGGAATATAGGTATGGTATGTGCAGGGGCGAAGCCAGCGGGGGGCCGGAGCCCCCAGCCCCCATATCCTCATGGAGTCCATGAAGCCCCCTACAATTTCTAGCCATAGATGAAGGAGGGGAGGAAGAAAAGGAGGAAGAAGGAGGAAATTAAATCAACCCCTTAGCTTCTATATATCTCCAACTCCGCCATTGTGTATGTGATGTGTTGTCCGGCGATCCGGCATGTCTTTCCGCACCATTCGTCACCGACGAACCACTGCCAGCGCTGAGCGAGACCCCACAAAAAGGCCATCAAGAAAAGTGCCATCACTGCCGCCCTTGTGTGACGTGCCATTGATGTCCCCGTAGCCCATAGGTAGGCCGTACCCCAGCCATCCAATTGCCAGCCTACGGTCCAAATCTGATCCTGGGGGTGTTTAGTGTATGAAAAGAGGGTGAAAAAATCACATCGGACACTGTAGTACTTTTTTTTATTTAGGGTAAACATTGTCCTACCATGATCTAACTAGGCTTAAAAGATTCGTCTCGTCGTGTAGATTAAAACTAGATTTGATATAATAGATGAATAGTGAAGTTTGGAAAGAAAAAGTTTGTGAGCTATAAACACAGCCCTTGACTGGATTTCAAGCCGACGCCCAGTCCAGAGTCAACTACCACGTTCTCGGTCAATACATAGCCAGCACTGATCAAGTCCACGGCCCAGCCATCCATATGACCGTGCTCGTGCCTTTTTTATCTAAATCCTCAACTCTTCCGTAAAATATTTCACTATTCCCGGAGCCCATGAAAGTTTTAATATAGCCCTTGTATCTATGGTTAATTCTATTTTACTCTATAGCACAGCCTTTTAGATATCTAGAACCTGTTTCATCATAAACTCCCTTTAATACGTCTTATATTTTTACACATAAGCCCCTTATTCAACATTTATATCCCTATCTTACTGTCCATCTGCTCACTTCATGCGTGACAATCAAGTTTTTGACACATATTTTTTAGACTCAATCAAATCCGTCTACATGTTTGTCATTACTTTATTTGCGTCAGCATCTCCAAGAGACTTGTGTTATGTTAATTAAATATAAAGATTATAGCCCCTTTGTAAAAATAGGAAGCTAACTAATTCAATGGAGTAATCCAACAGATTTTGTAAAGATAGCTAGTGAGGTAGGCTAGTTAAAAATAGCTAGCGAATGAGGTGGAATGAAGATCCACTAAATTTAGAGGGTCATTTACAGAGTCTGTTGGAAACATTTTTTCTCTAACAATAGCTAAATTTAACTTTAGAAAATGATTTGGCTAGTCTCTTGGACATGCTTTATATTAGCTAAATATAGAGATTATACCCCCTTTGTAAAAATAGAAAGTCATCTAATTTAGTGGCATAATCTAACAGATTCTGTAAATGGCTAGCGACATAGGCTAGTTAAAAATAGCTAGCGAATGAGGTGGGATGGAGAGCCACTAAATTTAGAAAGTCATTTACAGAGTCTGTTGGAACGTTTTTTTTTATAAATAGCTAAATTTAACTTTAAAAAATGATTTGGCGTCTCTTGGAGATGCTCTTAAGGGTTCTCTTAATACTGCATCGTGTAATGCTTTTCTTCCTTATGAAATACCTGCCATGCAGGTTCCCAAAAGAGAAAAAAAAATGTAATGTAGGATACTAGGGTATGTTGGGTTAGGACAAGAGTACTGTAAGCCGTTGTACATTCTTCTATCGGTGTAATATAAGACTTAAAAAAAGGTCAGGCTAGCGCCCGGACGTCCGATGGGGAATAAAAGATCGAACGCTACTGTAGCACAGAAAAAACCGCACCGCAATATGGTTATGATGTTGCATGTAATATGTAAAAAATTTACAACATCCAAAAATAACGTATGCAACATCAAACAATAGTAGCCGCAATATGAATAGTCATCATTTACAACACAAAAAACGACGCTCTCCCAACTCTCAATCAGGCATGGCCGCACTCAAAACCTCTCAATAAAATGCAACATCCGGATAAAACACTTGCAATATACGTGTAAAACATATGCAACATCACAACATCTAGATCTATTTTTGTAACATTCACATAAAATAATTGCAACATTTTTCGAAAACACGTGGAACACGTGAAATATACACTTGCAACATCATACAGGAAACCTTAGTAAAAAAGAGAACAAAATGCACAGGTGCACAGGAGGAGGAGAAGGATGAACATGACGACGAGTAGGGAGCTCGAGGCGGCGCCCGTGGCGACAAGTAGGTAGGCGCACGGACAGCGACGGACCAGGCGGCAGCGTCCACAACGGAGGTGACGTCGGATGAACCACTTGCAATATGCATGTGAAACATATGCAACATCACAACATCCCAGATATATTTTTACAACATTCATATCAAACAGTGCAACATTCTTAAAGAACATCCGAAACACATGAAACATGTTGTTGCAACATGAATGCAAAACCCTAGAACATCCAGATCTAGTTTTGCGTTTTGCAACATTCTCGTCAAACAGTTGCAACATTTATCTGTAGCATCCGAAACACATGAAATATGCTTCTGCAACATGGAGCAAAACCCTAGCCGAAAAAGGAATGCGGCACCTACATCCCTCGCCGCCCCTTCCTCTGCACCGATGACGGCTTCGCCACGCTCACCAACATGAAGCGCCGGAGTCAGCCAACGCCACCGTCGACATGGCCCGGCGCGCAGCTGCAGATCGGCGAGCGTTCGACGCTGCAGACGCCGTAGGCCTCGCAGGCACGGTAGCCGTCGCACTCCTCAAGAGGGTAGGACCAGAAGAGGCTTCAGGATCTCGTCATCTCAATCCACACGAGGCTCTGGATCCGGCCAGAGCTGTTGAAGACGAAGTGCGTGAGCACGGTGGCGCTGTAGACGATGTCGTAGCTGTAGAAGGCCTCGTCGGCGCCGGAGACGAAGCGGAAGGTGAGGAGGCCGTTGGACTTGAGATTGGGAACGCCGGAGAACTGGAACCCGTTCCAGCGCCCGCTGCCATAGGTCCGCGCCAAATGACGGTAGAGGAAGAGCTCCAGCGAGACTGCCATTGGTGAGGACGATGAGCATGGTGTCGGCGGCGGCAGCCAGCCGGCGCCCGCGGAGGAGCAGCGCGCGAGGCGACGGCGTCGCGCGGGAGCGAGGATGAAGTCGCGGTAGAGGAAGAGCTCCGATGAGTCTACCGCTGGCGAGGATGGTGGCGGCGGCGCCCGTGGAGGAGCAGCGTGCGAGGCGACGGCGTCGGCGTGGGAGCGAGGACGAAGCGGCGGCGGAGGAAACGAGAAAGGAAGCCGTGGGATTGGAATGGCGATGCGGAACGGTGCGACTTTTTTTTATTAGGGAACGGCTCCATGCGGTCACGAAATGGTTCCTGAGCGTCGATGCACCGGACGCCCTATGAAATACCTGCTATGCAGGTTCTCAAAAGAGAGAAAAAAATTGTAATGTAGGATACTAGGGCCGATTGGGTTAGGACAATAATAGTGTAAGCCTTCTATCGGTGTAATATAAGACTTAAAAGAAGGATCAATTCACTATGTAAGACTTAAATATCTCTTCTATATTATATGACATATTGACATAACAGTGCTCCTACTCTATTTTTTTTTTAAAAAAGAAGAGGATCAATTCGATTTATATTTATTGCCTGTGATGACTTCTGTGATACCACCACTCATCGACCTTGCCCAAATCCTCCTTCCTGTTCATGACTGAGCCAGTCAGCCAGGATGACTTAATCAAACCGTCGAACTAGTAGTAATCTTGCCCTCCAGTCCACGTTAATTTCACCAACCCGTAGGACTGGTGGCCGGCCTTTCACGAGAATTTAAACGAGCGGGCGGGCTGCCGGCGAGGCAACCTGATCGAAGCATGAGGAGGTGCCGGCTGCTGCTGTGCTTGGTGCTCCTCGCCCACGCGTGGCCGCCGCCGGCGGTGGCGCGTGAGTACGCGGCCATCTTCAACTTCGGCGACTCTCTGACGGACGCCGGCAACCTCTGCGTCGACGGCATCCCGGAGTACCTCGCCACGGCGCGCCTGCCGTACGGCATGACCTACTTCGGCTACCCCACCGGCCGCGTCTCCGACGGCCGCGTCGTCATCGACTTCATCGGTACGCGCGTGTTCCGAGCGATCGTTGTCTTGTCAGTTGTCACTCGCAGTAGCAGCAGCATATATAGCCGGTCGACGATCTGAATTGTGTGCTTGCGTACGTACCCGTCCGGCCATGGTGATCGAGCAGCGCAGGAGCTTGGTCTGCCGCTGCTGCCGCCGTCCAAGGCGAAGAACGCGACGTTCCACCGCGGCGCCAACTTCGCCATCACCGGCGCGACGGCGCTGGACATGTCCTTCTTCGAGGAGCGCGGCCTCGCGCACGCCGTCTGGAGCTCGGGATCCCTGCACGCCCAGATCACGTGGTTCCAGGACATGAAGCCCAAGCTCTGCACCTCCCCGCAAGGTTCCCATCATTACTTTCGTCGTCTCTCCAAGGATTCTTCTTCGACCCTGCATACTTGAGTTCATTCTTGATGATTACTATTGATCATCTCCTGCTCGATCCCAGAGTGCCGTGACCTTTTCCGGCGGTCGCTGTTCATCGTGGGCGAGTTCGGCGGCAACGACTACGGCTCGTCGCTGTTCGCGTTCCGGCCGCTGGACGAGATACACACCTTCATCCCGCACATCGTTGACTCCATCGCCGCCGGCGTCGAGAAGCTCATCGCCGAGGGCGCCGTGGAGCTGGTGGTGCCCGGGTTGTTCCCCACCGGCTGCCACCCCATCTACCTCGCCACCTTCCGGAAGCAGCCGGATGGGTACGGGCCCCGGAGCGGCTGCGTCAAGGACCTCAACACGCTGTCCTGGGCGCACAACGCCGCGCTGCAGCGCAGGATCGAGAGGCTCCGGGCGAAGCACCCCGGCGTCCGCATCGTCTACGCTGACTACTACACGCCGGCCATCCAGTTCGTCCTCCACGCTGAGAAATATGGTCAGTCAGTCTCGTACTCTCGTGTCTCGTCTGTTGCTAATGCTAGGCTGCTAGCTGTTACTCCGCAGCTGTTCCCCCTGCAGGTTTCGTGCCTTTCACTTGCTTTGTCTCGGTTACTGACTTACTATCCCACAGAACACATGAAAGCTTCAGGTTATTGTAGAAATCGATAATTCACTAATCCTTCTAGAATGAACTAGGTGTCAAATCTAAGTTAGCGTACAAGATAAGGGCCTTTTTGCGACAGAATGAAGGGATAGAAAAACGCATGATGGGGGTTGAACAAGACTTGCAATCCCACATATGAAAAATGTAGGGAAGTTTCTAAAGTAAGCTTTAGGCACAAAGGAATAATTTTCCATCAAATTTTCTATGGATTCATGGATCACACAGGAATCCTAAGTAATTTCATATGGTGCAAAAGAGGATGCCTCTGCTTATATATTGAAAAATACATTCAATCCTTTTGTTCCAAATGGCGACATAGGAAATTTCCTTTAAGATTGGAATCATTCAAAAGTTTCCTTTGCCGAAAAGGGGCTAAATCAATCAAGACGGCGGCGAGGTAGCGAATAACAATCGATGCGTGTGGTTGTGTAGAATTGACAGTTTCCATAAAATTTCCTGATGAGACGTGAGCGAGGCAATGACTTCGAACAGTTAGTTCCATCTGATATGGAGGATGACACATGGCCGGCAAGGCGAAACATTTAACTCCTTTCTTTTTCTCGCGAGCCGAAAGATTCAACTCCGATCCTTTTCGAAACAAGAAGGATTCAACTCCTACCCTGCTGTTGATGATCCTATAGCTATATCTATACCTGTACACACACGACAAATGCGCGGTGATATATGCACATTGTCGTTGTTGACGACGGCACGAGCATCAGAGTCTTGCACAATAATCAACGCCTGCCACGATATTTTAGGCCGCGTTTAGTTTCCAAAAGTACCCAAAAAGCAACTCCCAAATACACTATGCAAAAAGAAGATTCCCCATCACATCAAAATATCATAACATGCATGGAGTACTAAATGTAGATTAAATCAAAAACTAATTGCTCAGTTTTGTTGTACTCTGCGAGACGAACATTTTGAGCCTAATTAATCAATTTTTGGACAATTTTTTGCACATACAAACGAAAATGCTACAGTGACGCAATGATTACGAAGAGACATTCAACTCCCAAATTCAACCTCCCAATTCTCCATCTAAACACCACCTTAGCCTTACACGATCTGATGTGCCTGTTCTGTTCTGTGCGCATGCAGGGTTCTTGAGGCAGACGCCGCGGGCGTGCTGCGGCGCTCCGGGCGTGGGCGAGTACAACTTCAACCTCACCTCCAAGTGCGGTGAGCCAGGAGCCTACTCCTGCGAGGACCCTTCCAACCACTGGAGCTGGGACGGCATCCATCTCACTGAAGCAGCCTACGGACACATCGCCAAGGGCTGGCTCTACGGGCCTTTCGCCGACCCTCCCATCCTCGACAACAAGCACCTCGGCTAGTTAACATCATCCAGCGCCGGCGAGCCGGCCGGTACAGAGTTTGTCTTGTCTGCACGTACGCCGGGACGGGACAGCGGCCTGCAGTGCGGATTGATGGTTGCTGTAGAGGAGAGGAAACGGCAAAGGGGAAATAAGGATCGATGCGCTCTGTTCAGATTAATTGGTTTAGATTATTGCGTTGTTTGTTTGTGTTGTTTTGGAGGGGGCACATCACATCTGCTTGGTGTGTGTGTGTGTGTGTGTGTTTCTGTTGGTACTGTAATAGTAGCGTAGCTTTGTATACTGCTTGTCATAGTCAAGGAAATTGAGCAGGAAGGAGATTCAGCGCCATTTTGTTGCTTGCTCTGTCCGTTTCGTACCAGTGATGAGTTCCATGGACCATGGCAGAGGATTGGCCGGTGAACACACTTGCAGGCCCCCATATGAGCAAAAGCAAAACTTCCCAACACACTTGCAGGCCTGGGATCACTTTTTATGGGCTCAGATCATTCTGCTGGGTTTTAGTTGGGCGTTGGGCCTAGTCACACAGTTGTGTTGGGCTTATGTGTCCCGGCGACTCTCGCACCTGCCTGACGAGGACGGCGACGGGGTACGAGCCAGCTGGCCGCCGTGTCCTTGTCAAGACCAGACCAGAGCAGAGCAAAGCACGCCATGTATCTTCTCTGAATGAGGAAACGGCGAGGTTTTCCATCAGCATCGCCTCCCAAGCTCCCTAGCCCGAGCAACGCCGCCGCGCTCCCGCCGTCCGATCTCCCGCGCGGCGCCGCCCTACTGCCGGGACGACCCGGTCAACATTTGTCTGTGCAGTCCGCGACCGATCTGGGCCACTCGTGCTCCATCCAACGGATAGCAGGGACCAAGGGGGCGGTCGGTATTTCAAATACCGTCCAACCCCGGTCTGTGTTCCACGTGCTGATCGCCGCCTCCGCAGCACGCCGTGCCGCATTACAATCTTCCACGAGGTCTGGGAGGTAGCCAGGCAACGCGCTCGGCCGCTATTGAGCTTTGGAGCCCCTCGAGGAGGCCAATCCTGGTCTAGACTGTCTACGTTTTCTGTGCTCGTGCTCGCATATCTCAAGCCTTAGTTTAGAGTTTTAGAGAAAATCGCAAAATCACTGCATACTGCAGTAGTTCAGGGCATGAGATTTCTTGAAACGAAACACCATCTGGCGATTGCCACTATGAATTGGTGGAATTCGGCTGCATACAGGGGATGTTATCGCGCGGGCTGATCATGTTCAGTGGCAATCTCACGAAGATAGCTGCTAATAAGAAAGGAATGTCCATCGGATGGTTAACAATATCCAAGACTTGCCGGAGCTAGGATGGACCGAAGAAGAGCCTAGCGGGGGCATATGTCCCCGCTTAAATTTTAATTTTTAGTGAACTTTGGTATATTTTGGTGAGGTTTTGAAGGTGCACTGCTACCATCCTCCTTCTAGTTTCAGGCTGGCGAGGGCGCTAGTTGAGGAGAGGGTTTCATTAGATGGGGCCTTTCGGATTGCCGCCTCGCGTCGGGAGAAGCGTCTTCTCTTGACCGGATCTCTCAGCGTCTTGCTTTTAGAGACATCCAGCATGACGATCCCGATTGTCGTGTCAAGCTCGGCAACCTTCTCATATATTACCGCGCCACAGGGGGTGGCGGGCCGTACAAGGAGCTACTAGCCGTCTTGGAGCCCAAGGCTGACACGATGGACGGCGACAACGATGAGGAATAGGATGCGATGATCAACTATGACTCCGCCGCCGCCAGTTCCTTGTCGGTGGACGACGGCAACGGTGATGACCCAGCGACCATCGCCGCCTACACCCTTGCGCAATTGCGCTCGTGAAGAGCAAAGGAGGTATGAGCTCTACATTTTACGCTTAGGATCGGAGCGAGCGAGCAAGCACGCCGGCCTAGCTTCTTGTCCAAGTAATGTATAAGTACGGAGTAAGTATGTGTGTGCACGATGTACGTGGTTTATTCACGTCAATATATATATATATAAATAGGGGTAGAAACACTAGAGTATAATCGTTCAAAATTTCAGGTTTATGCTATATGTAACCTTGTAAAGAACCGCCCGGTTATATTGTATATTCTTCCATCCAGTGGTGTAATATAAGAGAAATGCTTATTTTAATTAAAAACGATCAATACGATTATATCTCCTGCGATGACATGTGTGAAACCAGTCATATATTGACCCGAGACCTTGCCCAAATCCGGCAGCCAGAACTTAATCAAACCGTCGAACTACTAGTAGAGTAGTAGTAATCTTGCTCTCTCCAATCCACGTCAACTTCACCAAACCGTACCGTACGACCAATGGCCGCCCCTCGCGAGAATTTAAACGAGCGGGCGGGCAGTCGGCGAGGCAACCTGAAGTCAGCGTGAGGGGGGGTGCCGGCTGCTGCATTGCTTGGTGCTCCTCGCCCACGCGTGGCCGCCGGCGGCCGTGGCGCGCGAGTACTTAATTTGCTGGTTCCTTAGCGGGAACCGGATCCTCTAACATTGTTGCATATATGTAAGAGGGAGGTAGAAGCAGCATCACCGTTCCTTCGGCATCCGACGGCAGCATCCAAGTGTGCTCCATCCAAGGGCTCTCAAAGACCTTAGAGATGGTCGGTATTTCAGATACCGTCCACCCCCGGTCGGTGTTTCAGGACGCCGTCGGCCCCAGCTCGCCGCAAGGAGGCCGCCTCCGCTGCTCGCCGTGGCTGGCCGAAGGTCCTGCGGACGACTTCGCCGGGACGTGGCGAGCACGGCGCGACGAGAGAGGCTACGGCCGGGACGTGGGTCTTCTTCAACTAGCTTCCTCCTCGGCGCGCCGCAGAAGCTGGTCGGCCCGCCATCTCCTGCTTGCTCGTGGTCCGACTCTGAGCCGGCCGGCGGCCGCGCGCGTCTGCCAACTGCCATCGCCTTGTCCGGGCACACGGACGCGAGCTCCACCGCGTGTAGTTGACGGGCGGACACTCGACGTGGAATCCGAACACCGCCGCCGCCGTCCGGCCTGCGTGGCTGCCTCTGTCGTGGCGCTGCCCTACTCCCACGCCTGCCTGACGGGGACGACTTTGACGCCGTCTTTGCCTCGTTGAGTACAGTCCGGGACCGATCCTGGCCACACGTACTCGATCGAACGGCTACAAGGGACCTAGGGGCGGTCGTCCACCCCCGGCCTGTGGTCTCGCCGACGAGGCGCTTCGCCGCGAGCGCACGGTCGATTCGTGGTGCTTCTTGCTGGCGTCCACCTCCAGCAGGCACAAACGTGATCGTGTGCGAGATCGGCGTCGCGGGGCTCGCCGTCGGCCGTGACGGCGCGACGCCACTGCTCGCAGCGACTCGGCCGTCGGCCAGCGCGCCATGGGCGACGATGCGATGCCACTGCTCGCGCGCAAGTCGCTCCAACGCCCATGTCCGGCGTCAGGAGATGGAGTTCCAGGTGCTCGATGCTGACCATGCTCCTGTCCCTGTTTCCGGCGAAGTTGATGTGAAGCGTCTCGTGCTTTGGCATGGATCCTGCTTCAAACTGGAAAACTTTTGGATTTTCAGCACCACAGATCACCTCGGCTAACACTCTACCATCCATCATGCATCCAGCGTCGGCCAGTTCAGGGTTGTCTGCACGTACGACGGGACGTACTAGATGACGATTAATTAGCCCACTATGGCTTGATAATGGCATGCATGTTATTAGACGACTGGAGTCAGACCTTGTTTTGCTATCTTGTTGATCAACCGAGTCCATGACACCATGTGCCGTAGCCTGTAGCCTGAAAAAAAAGGGGAAAGAACCGTTGACTTACCGGTTTATAACACCCGTTTTTTTTCACTACAGCTTAAAGCCAACTCTCGTCCCGGCGGCCTCTAATCAGTGGCCTACCACGATGCGCGCTGGCCCAGAGTTGAGGGTTGTTATATGACAATTGACAAGTACTCCGTATAATACGGACTGTAGAAAGTCAACGGCTGGATCGACGTGCTCAGGGTATTTCTGCACCGCATGTATGCAGCGGCGCTTGCTGTTCAATTCAACGCCCGGCCACCTCTCTAATCTGCCTACCAAACTAGATGATGAAGCTCCACCGCGTCTTCTCGGTTCTCTTGCTGATCACGTCCATGGTGGTGGCCGAGCTGGCCTCCGCCGTTCCGATGACCCGGCGCTACGACTCCACCTTCAGCTTCGGCGACTCCTTCTCCGACACCGGCAACGACATCGCCGTCTTCGCCGCGCACTCGCTCGACAACCCATCGGCTCGGCTTCCCTACGGCATGACGTTCTTCGGCTACTATACCCCACGGGCCGCAACTCCAACGGCCGCCTCGTCATCGACTTCATCGGTAAAAAAATTAATACTAAATACATACTTTGATGTCTAATTCTTTTTGACACTAATATATCATAGTACTATAGAGCATCATAACAAAGCTCTCAAATGTGACATGCATGCTTGTGCGCAGCGGAGAAGCTGGGGCTCCCGCTGCTGCCGCCGTACCTGACGCACAACGGCAGCTTCCTGCAAGGCGCCAACTTCGCCGTGGCCGGCGCCTTCGCTCGCGACGCCAGTTTGTACAGAGATATCCCCATCGTCGGCCCGTTCGCCCTCAACACCAGCTCCGGCGTGCAGCTGCAGTGGTTCGAATCACTCAAGCCGTCGCTGTGCCAACCTGAATCTGATCACCAAGGTAATCGATCACTACGTTGTACGTTGATTGATCTTCTTGAGTTACAAATCCAAGTGCTCCTTGACCTTCAGCAATTAACGGAATAGTGGAACTTGGTGAGCTGATTTCACGACGGTGATCAAGCAGGGGGCGAAGACGGTGGTCGTCCCCGGGATCCCGCCGCTGGGGCTGGGGTGCTCGCCGCCGAACCTGGCCTTCTTTCCAAGCGCCGACCCTGCAGGCTACGAGTCTACGACTCACGGACCGGCTGCCTGATAGAGTTCAACGACCTCGCCATTTACCACAACTCGCTGCTGCAGGATGAGCTCAAGAATGTCCGAACAGCGCACCCAAATGCCAGAGTCATCTACGCCGATTTCTTCACCCCATCATTGTCGACGAATTATGTCGAGCACGTCTAACCGGGGATACCCCGAGGAGTAGATTTGCGAGGGTCTCGCCGAGTTCTAGGAACGATGGTGCACGAACAACACAATAGAGCTTGAAAAGAGTTCATCTGAGAAGACCCTTAGCGACAAGATAATGGATGTCAGCGATAATGAGATTGTGGAAGATTCTGACATCAGTGTTCCACCCCCAATCATCACTGCCAGTAAGTGTCTTGATCACGTAACCATAATAGATGTCAATTGTAGAATTTGCTCTTGGGGAGTCTCCTATCAGCATACGACTAGTTTATCTAATCAACTACGCCGTCTTGTACCATAGCCGACTAGTTTAAAGTAGTCGGATCAAACATTCCTTATCGAGTAGTTTAATCCTTGGATGAGTGGTCCTAGGGATTCTAGTCCCACAATCATCGAGATGGTTGAGTCCCCTGACAAGTTTGGTTAGTAGTACTTACTACTCTTGTTAACATTGATCGGCCGGGTTTGAAATGCTCCATCAAAGTATACTAAAGATGGCACGTACGTACGTGTTGATCCTTAATTATGCAATGTTTACATTATTAACGATTATTGCAGGGTTCACCGGAGATGTCCTGAGGTGCTGCTGCGGTGGAGGTGGGAAGTACAACTTGAACGTCAGCGCCCCCTGTGGCATGCCAGGGGCGACGGTCTGCTCAGATCCATCAACCTATTTGTTTTGGGATGGCCATCTCACAGAGGCAGCCTACAGCTACATTGCCGATGGCTGGCTTAACAGCATAAACGACTACAAACTCTAGCACTCTGTAGCCCAGGTTACTGCTCAGATTATGGAACTGCCCGGCTTCTGCATGTACTTGTATCCTGATTTATTTCCTACAAACAAACACGTCCTGAGGAACGCTATATATTGTACCGGTGAAGAGTGATGCTGGTGTTTGAGCTATAATTCAAACTGTGATGCTAGTCAAACGTTAAGTCAGTCCTTTTTTTATCCCCCCCTAATATAAAAATACCGCAGGGCTCCTTTTCAAAACAAATTCTAAACTTTGGTTGCAGCCGCGTCTCGTTGATATACGGTAGTCTTTTTTATCGGGGCTATGGGTGGCACTTTAATTTCCGGATTGAAAGTCATTATATACTAGCTGGTCTTCTTTTTACCACTTGTGTAAGGCTGTGTGCCTAAGGGCAGAGGTCCAGAGTTTTTCAAGTCATGCTATATCATCTTAACATTCTTGAATTAATAAAAAGTTTTGGTTTTTAAAAAAATAATAGAAATGAACCATCTTCGGTAACGATTGGTCACGTATATCCTCACTTTTGAGAAAAGATAATTCCATTTGGAGCCCGGTGGTCATGACATACCTATACCTACTCCCTCCGTTCTGAAAAACCTGACATTTAGGACAGTGGCACGGTCTCCAAAACACAACTTTGACATATGGTTATTATAAAAATATTTATCAAAGAGTGATACATGTATACTTTTATGAAAGCTTTTTTCAAGACAAATTTATTCATATAGTTTTCACATTTGTAAACTCAATAATTTAAAAGTTATTGATGATTTATATTCCCAATATTTGACCCAAATCTTGTCCTAAACGTCAAGTTTTTCAGAACGGAGGAAGTACATGGACATCAACGACTGATATGGCATGCTTAGTTGCGTGCATCTTACATGGAAACCACATAGGGCCAAAATGACTACATTGACTCTGTGTAAACAAAAGTTGAGGTTGATTGGCCGGTTTGAAAGGCAAAATTGAAATGGAGCTTTCTAAAGTTGGAGGACGAAATTGCCTATTGTGCCTATTGCCTAAATAGTTATGACTTTGATTAACACAATTCATTTCTTAGTCATATGCCATCTACAAGACTTCTGTGTTATTGAAGAGCGAAGACTATGCTTTATATTGCTGTAGTTGAGTTTTCCCCCTTTGCCATGAGGCTTCCAGGATTGCCTGCTACCTGTATGTACAGAGTCTTTTTACTTTGTTCAACGAAAGTTGTGTTGCCAACTCAAAGAAAAAAAATATCGTAATGCTAAAATACAAAGCTATCTCCTTCTTCATAACATAAAATTTTTCAAGCTGCATATTGATTTTTTTTTAAATGAGTCAGCAGGACTGCTGCTATATATTAAAAAGACACTGCATATTGAATATTGTTGGTCGTCTCATTGTTAGTATATTTATTATCTATTAAACATACATCAGCATTGACTATCATATAATACGGTATATTGCAGTTGGTTGACTTTGTAAGCAATCATATACTGTATTAATTCCTCGCAAAAAAAGATACTGTATTAATTCATAGCATACCGCAGATAACATGTACTAACCTCCTTGCTTCCGTTGAAACAACGGTGATGTGTGAAATTAAAGATTCTATCTTTGATCGCTCGAGTTAACTTTACCCATATAAAGTACTACTTACAAACCACACAAATACTCAGATCCCAACCTCGCAAATATACGAGCAGAAACTTGAAACCTGCTACTAGTTTCTTTTGGAAGGCACAAACCTGCCATAATGAAGCTCATACTTTTCTTGCTGCAGATCTTCCTCTTACTCCCCAGCTTCTCCTTTTCGATCCAGACCATGTACACCTCCATCTTCAGTTTTGGCGACTCCTACATTGACACCGGCAACCTGGTCATCCTCTATGGCGGCCTGTCGACGAACGCGACACTGATAACGAAGCCGCCGTACGGGATGACCTTCTTTGGGCGTCCCAACGGCCGCGCCTCAGATGGTAGATTGGCCGTCGATTTCATCGGTAATAAGTCCTATTCATTTCCTTCCAGCAAGCACGCGATATATTGATCTTTGTTGTTGATGAGGATTAACTGCGAGTCGTCTGCAATAATCCCTGACGAAGATGAGTCTGGTGTGTAACTTCAGCTGAAGCGCTGCTGGGGCTCCCTCTCCTCCCGCCGTCGCTGGCGGCGAACCAGAGCTTCCGGCGAGGCGTGAACTTCGCGGTGGGTGGAGCCACTGCACTGGAGCGGGCGTTCTTCGTGGACAATGGCTACAAAGCTGTCTCTCCATTCAACGTCTCCCTCAACAACCAGCTTGGGTGGTTCGACGCCATGAAGCCCTCGCTATGCAGCTCGCCACAAGGTTCGAACATGTTCTCGTCTTGGGCTTTCGATCAAGAATCGCATGCTTCGGCCACTTACAAATGTTTTTCTGTGACCTAAAATGTACGCATATTATATTTCCGAACTGTCCAGAATGCGAGTACTTCGCGGAGGCGCTGTTCTTCGTCGGGGAGCTCGGTTGGAACGACTACGGGGTCATGCTGCTCGCCGGCAAGAGCGTCGATGAACTGAGATCTCACGTGCCTGAAATCATCGCAAAGATATGCGCAGCGACAGAGGTATAAACAACGTACATCCTGAGCGTGCGACAAGAAATAAACCCAAAATCAGATCATATCCGTGATCCAACCAGGAATTAAACACTCCTTTAATTTGCCGTGTGGTGTGGATGCAGAAACTGATCGAGGACGGCGGCAAGACGGTGGTGGTGTCGGGGATGCCGCCGATGGGTTGCGCGACGGCGGCCCTGGTGGTCTTCGCCAACCAGACCGGAGGCGAGCTCGAGCCGGACACCGGGTGCCTCAAGGCCCTGAACCTGATGTCCAAGGAGCACAACGCGCAGCTCCGCCGCGCTCTGGCGGAGCTCAACGCCAGGCACGCGCACGCCGGCGGCGGCGGCGCGCGGGTGATCTACGCCGACTTCTACGCGCCCATCATCGGCTTCGCCGTGGCGCCGGATCGCTACGGGTTCAACGGCACGTACGGCGGCGCGCCGCGGGCCTGCTGCGGCAGCGGCGGCGGGAGGTACAACTTCGACCTCGCCGCGATGTGCGGGATGCCCGGCGTGAACGCCTGCGCGGACCCGGCGGCGTACGTGGACTGGGACGGCGTGCACCTCACCGAGGCGGCGAGCCGCCGCATCGCCGACGGCTGGCTCAGGGGACCCTACGCGCACCCGCCCAT
>OAMR01000284.1:1501585-1523629 GCA_900205405.1 Echinochloa crus-galli
TATGACTTTGATTAACACAATTCATTTCTTAGTCATATGCCATCTACAAGACTTCTGTGTTATTGAAGAGCGAAGACTATGCTTTATATTGCTGTAGTTGAGTTTTCCCCCTTTGCCATGAGGCTTCCAGGATTGCCTGCTACCTGTATGTACAGAGTCTTTTTACTTTGTTCAACGAAAGTTGTGTTGCCAACTCAAAGAAAAAAAATATCGTAATGCTAAAATACAAAGCTATCTCCTTCTTCATAACATAAAATTTTTTCAAGCTGCATATTGATTTTAAAATGAGTCAGCAGGACTGCTGCTATATATTAAAAAGACACTGCATATTGAATATTGTTGGTCGTCTCATTGTTAGTATATTTATTATCTATTAAACATACATCAGCATTGACTATCATATAATACGGTATATTGCAGTTGGTTGACTTTGAAAGCAATCATATACTGTATTGATTCCTCCCAAAAAAATACGGTATTAATTCATAGCATACCGCAGATAAAATGTAACCTCATTGCATTGCTTTATGTGTGAAATTAAAGATTCTATCTTTGATCGCTCGAGTTGACTTTACCCATATAAAGTACTACTTACTACTTACAAACCACACAAATACTCAGATCCCAACCTCGCAAATATAGGAGCAGAAACTTGAAACCTGCTACTAGTTTCTTTTGGAAGGCACAAACCTGCCATAATGAAGCTCATACTTTTCTTGCTGCAGATCTTCCTCTTACTCCCCAGCTTCTCCTTTTCGATCCAGACCATGTACACCTCCATCTTCAGTTTTGGCGACTCCTACATTGACACCGGCAACCTGGTCATCCTCTATGGCGGCCTGTCGACGAACGCGACACTGATAACGAAGCCGCCGTACGGGATGACCTTCTTTGGGCGTCCCAACGGCCGCGCCTCAAATGGCAGACTGGCCGTCGATTTCATCGGTAACAAGTTCAATTCATTTCCTTCCAGCAAGCACACACGACATATTAACTGCAAATCGTCTGCAATAATCCCTGACAAAGATGAATATGATTATGATGTGTAATTTCAGCTGAAGCGCTGGGGCTCCCTCTCCTCCCGCCGTCGCTGGCGGCGAACCAGAGCTTCCGGCGAGGCGCCAACTTCGCGGTGGGCGGAGCCACGGCGCTGGATCGGGCGTTCTTCGTGGACAATGGCTACAAAGCTGTCTCTCCATTCAACGTCTCCCTCAACAACCAGCTAGAATGGTTCGACGCCCTCAAGCCCTCGCTGTGCAGCTCGCCACAAGGTTTCGATCATCTTCGTGACACGCTGCAGCTAGCATGCTTCATGCAGTGTTCATACAACTCCAACTCACAGATGCTCTGCACTCTCTAGAATGCAAGGAGTTCTTCGCGGAGGCGCTGTTCTTCGTCGCGGAGCTCGGTTGGAACGACTACGGGGTCATGCTGCTCGCCAGCAAGAGCGTCGATGAACTGGGATCTCATGTGCCTGAAATCATCGGAAAGATCTGCACAGCCACGGAGGTACACACGTGAAACTTACATCCCGAGCGCACGACAAGAAATAAACCCAAAATCAGATCATGCGTGATCCAACCAGGAATTGAACATTCCTTGGCCGTGTGGTGTGGATGCAGGAACTGATCGAGGACGGCGGCAAGACCGTGGTGGTGTCGGGGATGCCGCCGATGGGGTGCGCGACGGCGGCCCTGGTGGTCTTCGCGAACCAGACCGGAGGCGAGCTCGAGCTGGGCACGGGGTGCCTCAAGGCCCTGAACCAGCTGTCCAAGGAGCACAACGCACAGCTCCGCCGCGCTCTGACAGAGCTCAACGCCAGGCACGCCGGCGGCGGCGTGCGGGTGATCTACGCCGACTTCTACGCGCCTATCGTCGACTTCGCCGTGGCGCCGGATCGCTACGGGTTCAACGGCACGGACGGCGGCGCGCCGCGGGCCTGCTGCGGCGGCGGCGGCGGGAGGTACAACTTCGAGCTCGCGGCGATGTGCGGCATGCCGGGCGTGAGCGCCTGCGCGGACCCGGCAGCGTACGTGGACTGGGACGGCGTGCACCTCACCGAGGCGGCGAGCCGCCGCATCGCCGACGGCTGGCTCAGGGGACCCTACGCGCACCCGCCCATTCTGAGCACGACGAATTAGCAGCATTTTCCGGCTGTGTTTCCTTTGAACTTCTGGTTTGATCTAAAAAAAAGAAATATAAACTGGGCCGCACAGTCGTCTGATGCAGCCCATTCCGGATACTTTACAGCCCAACTCGTCGGGTCCTGTGGGCTGGTCAGCGTCGTTCTCGTGGGCCGATTAGCGAGCTGTTACTTGGACTTCAAGTTGGGCCGAGAATTTAGCACTCTAAGCTAGCCCACGTCTACTCTGCGGCTCGCTAATTTCAAAGCCGTATGGTTAACAGGTCCGAACCGGATATCACTCATCACTCAACTTCAAAGCCTAAACTCAAAAAAAAAAAAAAACTCAACTTCAAAGCCGTATGGTTAAGCATGTGCTAACGCTCGGCCGAAGGATCGTTCTTGCCTCGCAAAAGAAATCAAGCCTACCAGGTGCTTCCTCTCAGTGGATTAATGCTCAGGTCTGGAGATGATGTTGCTTGGATTAATTGCTTTCCAGTACCCTCATGTGAATGACTTAGCTTCAATCTTCCTTGGGTATATAGCCCAATGTACCTACGACCTTTTATTTGTGCCTTTCGATTCAACTAGACTCGCTAATTGAGTACATTTTCTTTGTTTTGCAGTTGTGTTATGTGATTGACACTAGATCTGTAGACCTAGAGGCTATGGTTATTTATGCTCCGAAATTTTATCTGTTTTTTTTCTAAGCTTAGTGGTAAATATAGCCGTGCCACATTTTCTGAACTCCTTATGTCTGCCATGATTATTTCGGAAAAATAAAAATACCAGCAAGGGGCACAAGAAATGTTAAGAAGCCTAACATAGGACCCTGTTCGATTGGCTGGTGGCTGGTGCTGGTTTTTGCTGAGAGAAAAACATTGCTGGTTGATTATTGACTGGTGACTGGTGCTGGTTTTGCTGAGAGAAAAACACTGCTGGCTGGTGGCTGATAAGCCAAGCTATTTGCTGGCTGGTGACTGCTCGCGTTGTTTTGTAGAGAAAATACATAGAGGAGCGACGCCGGCGATGGCGTCGGGAACGAGGCGAATGCAGCGTCTCAGGAGCGAGGGGAGCGGCGGTGATGCGGGATGCGAGAGTTTTTTGTTCGAAAACTGACGACGCAGGTGTTGAACGTGGAGAGGTGAAAGAAATCATACAAAATTTAGTTTTGGCTCCCCACTAAAAATTTCCCTCATCTCTCATGAAGCCACATCATCACCTCCGACTGTGATGCACTAAAAACCCACTAAGATATATTAATTGATATTTCTCTCATGTGCACATCATCTTAAATTCTCAAACGTGAATTGATTTTTACCTCACTTGTATAATTAGTTGACATTATAATACAAATACAAGTATGGTCATTATTTATCGAAAACTTTTTCAAATCTCGCAGCAACGCACGGGGCAATCGGCGAGTGCCCTGGTGGGGCGTCCGATATTTCGGTGGCCGTCGGACGACCCTGGAGGAGCATTACCGAATCGAAAACGCTACTGACCAGGGCGCAACCACGAATAGGATTCCCGCACGACAGAGATGAGAGCTCTGCAACAAAACCGAGCCGAGAGAGAGGCGCCGCCTCCTGCCTCCCCTGCCCCAAACAAATCCCTGCTTCTGCTTGCGTCGCCTCCGGTCGCCAATCCGCCATGTCGGAACCTTCCTCCGCCTCCAGTCGACGCTGCTTTCCTGACTGGGTCCTCGTCGACCCGATAGCGCACGTCGCCCCCCTCAAAAACGCGACCACCGCTGGAACCATGACGAGCGCCCTCTTCCCCATCGATGTATCCTTCGAGGTCGTTGATCCTCCCGGTCTCTCACGCTGCGTCCTCAACTGCCCGGAGCTCAAGGCGGATGTCATCGGGGCGCACCGTGTTATCGCCGCGGATGGCGCCTTCCTCCTGATAATCGTGGGCTTCCCCGACCGCATTGTCCGACGGATGCGCAACGACGTCTTCGTCTACAGCGCCGGCCTCGGGACGCCGCCGTTGCTCCGCCTTCTCCCTTCATTCCCGGATAATATCTACTCCAAGCACGCCGGCGTCTTGTCCTGTGGCGACGGGCACTGCCTCGTCGTCTGCCCCAACCGGCGCCTCGATGATGACGACCACCACCAGATGATAATAAGCTATGATCTAGAGGTCTTCTCGACCGAGACCAACTCGTGGACCACCAGGTCCGCCCGGGTGCCTTCTGACCTGCAGGGGCGTTGCAGTCCGTTGCTTCGGCATCAACCCAACAAGGTGTTCTCTGTCGGAGGAAACTCGCTGGCATGGGTTGATATGTCTCTGGGCGTCCTGCTGTGCGACCTGCTTTGCAATGACCCAATGGTGCGGCTGATTGATCTGCCGCCATTGCTGCCAGCCAACAAGGTATATTTGGGGGGTGGGTCTTTAGGTCCCAAACGTATTCTGCGTGCGACTCGGGATGTTATCTGCAAGGATGGCTGGATCAGGTGCATCGAGATAGAATTTCCTGAATTGATGGACATCAATCCCAAGTTCCATTGGAATGCCATCATGTCCAAGAGGAGGATGTTTAGTTCCGATGAATGGGAGACCTTCACCATGGAATCCGCTAGCCTCTCAACATGTTTCCCTGACCCATTATTTCCTGAGATCTGCGACGGAAACGGCAAGCTAACCTTGGACAAGGTGATGAGCACAGCTCCTATACTGGATGCACACCACGAAAATGTTGTGTACATGAGGTCCGGTGTGAATCCATGCGATCCAAATGGTTGGGTTTTTGCTATCGATATTAAGGACAAGAAACTTTTAACAGCTGTACGTGCCCTTCACTGTCAGAAAGTTTTACTTCAATCACTTCTTCCTGCAATGTGACTTCTCCAAGTACATCAGCAAGGTTCCAGGTAATTTTACTGATGCACGATCTCCTAATAAGCAATTAATTGCAGGGAAACCCAAACTATTGGATGCCATGTTTCTGCATAACATGACTGCATTACTTGTTGCTGCCAAATTTACAATTGTTACTTCTGTATTGCGAGAAATGCACCAACAGCGTCAATTTTCTGTTGCTTGTTGCTGTTGCTGTTGTTGAATACCAAGAAACAGCGTCAATTGTTACACCTTATTGCTTGTTGCTGTTGTTGAATACCTACTTGCCAGGGAAAAGATTGTGTTGTTGGAGTCCCACCTTCTGGCTGCATTAGATCAGCTCAATAACATAGGTAACTGACAAGTCTGCTTCTTGGTATACCATTTTGGTATTTTACTTGTCACAAGCACATGTATCCATGAAAATCAAGATATGCATGCACTACAGAAGTCTTATTTCATAATGTCTTCTCATAGTCATACCAACCTGTGTTTAAGCTAATACTTTTGTCATCAGTATCTTGTGTTGCCTGTTGCCTACCTGCTGATTAAGTCAGATTTCTTTAGATTTTTTTGTCTACTGCTTGAACCGTACGACTTCCATATCGAGCAGATTTCATAGTTAACCTTTTGTTGAACGCAAATAGTAGAACTAGAAATGATGTTGATACTCTTCTATGCAGAGATACTTAGCTTCAATCTTCCTTGGGTATATATATGCCCAATGTACCTACAACCTTTTATTTGTGCCTTCGATTCAACTAGACTCGCTAATTGAGTACATATTTCTTTGTTTTGCAGTTGGGTTATGTGATTGACACTAGATCTATAGACCTAGAGGCTATGGTTATTTATGTTCCGAAATTTTATCTGTTTTTTTTCTAAGCTTAGTGGTAAATATAGTCGTGCCATATTTTCGGAACTCCTTATGTCTGCGATGATTATTTTGGAAAAAATAGAAATACCAGCCAGAGGCACAAGAAATGTTAAGAAGTTTAATAGTTTGACTAAATAGTCTTCTATGAATCTTCTCTACTGCCCTGTTCAGTTGGCTGGTGCTGGGTTTTTGTTGAGAGAAAAACACTGTTGGCTGATTAGTGGCCGGTGGATGGTGCTGGTTTTTACCGAGAGAAAAACATTGCTGGCTGGTGGCTGATAAGCCAAGCGAACAGAGCTATGTTGTTATGTTTTTAAAGACTCGCATTGTTTTGTAGAGAAAATACATATTTGCTATTGTCATCGGGGCACGGCGAAGCGTGTTGTGCCACCTAGTCTTAGAAAAGAGAACTCTATTTGTCATTCGACAATATTAGTACGAAACACTGTATTAGAAAAATATTCAAACAATTTGATTTAATTCTTTCGTAAAATTGTACAGAAATTACTTTTTTACAAAATAGCTCACATTATTTACTTTCTTACAAAATATTCGAACAATTTGATTTAAGAAGGAGTTGCCACCTCGATCAGCCTCAGTTCCTGAGCCCTCTGGATTTTCCGCAGCCCATGATGGACTTGGGCAGGCGTGGGACTCTTTCGACGCCCTCCTCGAAGACGACTCCCATGCCCATGTACACATGCGCCTCGATGTGGCAATGGAACAGCCACACCCCCGGGTTGTCCGCCACGAACCTCACCGCCGTCCACCCAAACGGGTGCAGCGCCACCGTGTTCTTCATCACCGGGTCCCTCAGGTTGAACCTCGCCTCGTCCCTCCCCGGCTCGAACTTGCCCTCGCCGTAGCCGAGCACCCAGAAGTCGTGCCCGTGGAGGTGCCACGGGTGCGTCTCGCTCTTCCCGTTCAGCGCCGCCGTGTTCTGCAGCACCACACGACGTCAGGCTGCCGATGCGGAGGCGGTAGGTCTTTCCCGGCACGGCGGTGAAGAGCGCCGGCGGGGCGCAGCCTGGGAGCGAGGACTTGCAGGGGCAGTCCGGGCGCGAGGCGTTGCAGGCGCCGCCGGGAGCACGTGAGCAGTTGTACATTCCCCGGCCGTTGATGAGGAGAGACTCTGGCTCACCGACGAAGACGAGGGGGTCGGACTCGAGGCCGACGGCCTGCTCGTACACGCTCTTGTGCCACCAGTCCATGAGCAGCACGGTGTGCTCCTCGTCGTAGGTGAAGGGCTCGGCGGCGCGGTGCGCCGGCGACACGACGAGCATGCCGTCTAGGCCGGCTACGCGCTGCATCCCGTAGTGCGCGTGGTACATGTACGTGCCCGGTCTGTCGACGACGAATCTGTAGGTGAAGGTCTCGCCGGGGAGGATGGGGCACTGGGTGACGCCGACAGTGCCGTCGGCCCACGGCGAGCCCCGCTGGCGGATGCCGTGCCAGTGGATGCCGGTGTTCTCGGTCTCCAGCTTGTTGTGCACGGTGACCACGACGGTGTCGCCCTCCGTGGCGCGGATGGTGGGGCCGGGCGCCTCGCCATTGATGGTCACAGCGAGCTTCTCGAAGCAGTCGAGCGACTTGGTGTGGTAGGCGATGTCCCACGTGTGGTGGTGCACCTTGGCGTCCGCGAGCTGGAGCGCCGCCAGCGAGCACAGACAGGCGGCGAGGACGACGGCGAGCATCGTCGGCGGACGCCGCGATGGTGCCGCCATTGCCGTCCCGTCGTGAAAGAAAACTTGTCAACCGCTAGCTAGCTAGCTAGATGGGGGCTTTACGTGTGGGTGGTGAAGGAAGAAAGATCGAGCTCGATATGATATGATCGATCGGGTGCTGAGCTTGATTGCTGTGTGTGTTCGTCCCCTGCAACGGGCCGGGCCTTTTATACGTTGTGACGTGCGAACCGGTCAGTTCGTCTCGCAGTGGGCATGTGGTCGTTTTAGCACGTGCTCGTGGAGAGGAGATGATTGAAGGGGAAAGCCACCGAACGAAGTCCATGCATCTATGCGTATATGCTAAGTCAAATACGTACCTTTTTTTCGTTTTGCATTTGATCGCGTAGATAGACAAGAATTTGGCAACGCAATAACGATACTAGTAGTTTCACAACACGTAACTCTTTTCATTTAGGACAACCTATACTTTTTTTGTAATCATTGCTAGTCAAAGCGTGAAATCAGGGACTCCTCCATTTTTTATGTATTCGAAGGTGCTCCATTTTCTATTTCTTTGATCGAGTCCAACTAGTTAACACGTACGGTTGGGTTTGGTTAATGATGTGGATAAATAAAGGAAATAGTCGTTCGTTGCACCGTGTTGTGAACTAGTAGTGATGAACTGCTGATCCTGCTAATCGGAGGAAGTAGGCAAGTATTAGAGAAACTCCAGTGATTAAAAATAGACCTCTATATTTTAGTTTGAAGGTCAATTTTAAAAATTTAGAGGGTTAAATTAGATGTGTGCTCCAACCCAAATGACTAAACAAGCATCTATCCATCTGACTAGTGGGGCCATCTATCTCCCACCTCATCCACGCCTCTCTCCCCACTCTCTCTCTCTTCTCTCCCCCCTCTCCCAGTCTCACTCCGGTGCGCGGCGGCGTCGGGGGAAAGAGCTGGCGGTGATGGTGGCCAGAGCGTTTCGGGGAGGAAAAAGAAAGAAGAAAGTGGGCCCAGTGGAGGATAGAGGGACCCTTGTGGGGTTTGTCCTAAAATTTGGTGTGCTACCAATTTTAGTCACCTGGATAATCATCCCATTGGAGAGTGATTTTTGGTTCAGAGTGACTAAAATGCCCAATAGAGACTTGGGCTGGAGTTGCTCTAATGCTCTTATACTCCTCCGGAACGCCGTCCCTCCTTTTGTGCATGTATCTTTTGAACGTTCTTAGTTTTCTATTTGTTTGATCGATTCAAGCCCAAATAATTGGCACGTACGCAAAAAAAAGCACGTACTATCATTAGTTAGAGTTTGATTAATGAAATGGACAGAGAGAAAAAAATGGGAAATAATCGTCCATTGCAGTCAGCGTGTTGTGATGATACTGCGCGCTACACGGTTGATCCGATCCGGTGTGCAATCGATGATGGCTCGTGCACGCGGACGAGCCAATTCGATCTCGGCCGTTGACCGTACCGCGCGCACGCTTTGTTTCCACTTGTGGTAGCTGATGCGGGATCGAGACGAGCGAGGGATATCCTTGAACCTAGCAGCTGATGACTTGATGCTGTCAGCAACCAACCAACCACAAGTGGTGGTGTGGATCGATCATATCGGGCTAGTAGCGCATGCACCAAACCTGAGCGCAACAGCGTAACCACCGTTTGAAATTAAATTAAACGCGTACGTACGTACTAGCTAACACGGACGCTCTCCTCAAAAAAAAAAAAAGCTAACACGGACGGAGTCGATCGGCCACGATACGAGGCCGGGGAGCGCATATGCAAATGCATGCATGTCCGGGCGGCTGTGCCTGGGCAGGGACAACGTACAACGACTTAATTGCTCCTAGCCGGCGCGCAGATCGACGCAGCATGCATCATCATGTGAGACGGCGACGGGTACGAGCCGAGCCGGCCTCCTTTGCCGGTATGCCCAGACCAGACCAGAGCACGCCATGTGTCTTCTCTGGCCGGCCGGAGCACAAGGACACGCACGAAATTAAACGAGCTAGGCGCCAGACGAGACGGTGCCATAGCGGCGCGCGCTCGGCGGCCGGCCGTGGAGCGACTGTATGTCTGTATGTGGGAGTGGGACTGCTGCTGCGTCGTCGTGCTCCTGGCGAGACGTCCATTGCCATGTCCGCCCGGCCCCATCGCATGTCGGGACGTACGCCGGCGCCGCCGCCGCCCGTCGGCTGGATCCCCGGCAGGCCGGCAGCACGATGCGCGTGCAGCCGAGCCGGATCGGAACGGCCGACCGGCGAGCAAAGACGTAGACGACGACGTACGACCCGGCCAGCGGCCGCACGCACACGCCGCCGACCAACACCCTGACTGCGCGACCCACGATCGATATGGACCGCATGTGTCCGATCCAACGGCTGGAGGGGACTTCGGGGTGAAGGTCGTGGCAAGGACGCCGCGTGCGGCCGCTGCCCACCGTGCCACGCCAGAGCGCCGCCGCGTCCGGGAAGTGCTTCCACATATCCTCCTCCTCCTCCTCCTGCCGGCCGGATTACATGGGACGACCATTGCTTCCATCGACAGAAATTAGCCCTTTAGCACCGGGTTTCCAACCGGTGCTATGAATCCGAGGCTAAAGGTACCCATCTTTAGCACCGGGTCAAATAACCGGTGCTAAAAGTGGGAGTACTAGCCAAAAATATTTGCATATTTGCGCTAACCATCTCATCTACGGAATACACGTGATAAGATATAAGATGCGCTCGTTTTAAAGTAGCATGTGACACCCCCATTAGCACCGGGTCGTATTTACGAGCCGGTGCTAAAGGGCCTTTAGCACCGGGTCGTAACACCACCCGGTGCTAAAGGGTCATCCTTTAGCACCGGGTCGTAATACCACCCGGTGCTAAAGGAGGGGATCCTTTAGCACCGGTTGGTAATAACAACCGGTGCTAAAGGACACTTTTAGCACCCGGTGCTAAAAGGGTTCCCGAGGACGCCTCAATTTTGCACCCGGTGCTAATGTTACATTAGCACCGGATCTTAAGTGCACCGAGTCATATAAGGAGTGCGGATGTGAGTTATTCTTGTAGTGGTCGTTCCAGGCCAGGCCGGTGTTTCCATCTCTTTACCATGGCTTCGGCTCCTTCCCGTCCGGGCTGTGCAGGGAACACACCACAGGGAACGGAACTCAACACGCCGTTCCTCTGCCCTTCCTGCTGCCTAACGAGGATGGCGACGGGGTACGAGCCGGCGGCCGCGTTAATCGATCTGCCGAAGCCGGCCGCCGTGTCCTTGTCTAGGCCAACAGACGCTTTGCCGGTATTCCCAGACCGGACCAGAACACGCCATGCATTTGCTCTGAATGAAGAAATGACGAGGTTTCCCTCTGCATCGGCGGCTCCCAGCTCCCCAGCCCGAGCAACGCCTCCAGCGCGCGCGCCGTCGCCCGACCGCCTACTCCCGCTCCTGCTTGACCAGGACGTCCCGGTCAACCATTGACCGTGCAGTCCGCGACCCATCTAGTCCGCTCGTGGTCCATCGGACGGATACCAGGGACTCAGGTTGTGGTAGGTATTTCAAATACCGTCCACCCCTGGCCTGTGTTCCAGGAGCCGCCCGCCCATGAACGTCCCCTCCGCGGCACGCCGTGCCGGAACGGTGCCGCATTACGATCTTCCACGAGGTCCGCGTAGTGTACGTACTGCGCCGCCGCGTAGCTTACGTACTACGGGCGCACGCTCGGCTTTGCCTGGCGAACCGGTCACCATCTGCCTCGCCAGACGTCGGCAGTGGCGTGCTCGCCATGCCATGGAGCTCAGGTGCTACGAGCAGCGGCGTCCTGCTCTCCGCCCCTTGCCGCACCTGGATCGGAACGGATACGTGAAGCCGGCCGCCTCGTTCATCTCCTGAAGCCGGCCGCGTTCATCTCCAGCCTCCAGGGGTGCTTTGCTCAGATCAGAATCAGAGCGCCCGGTCGAGCCGCTCTTGACGAAGAAGAGGTGGGGCTTCGATGAATCGGCTCCGAGTCCGAGCACCGCCGCCGCGCTGCATCGATCTCCCGCGGTTCGGCCGGCCTTCAGCGTGGCGCCGCCCTACTCCACGCCTGCTTCATCAGGACGACGACCCGGTCAACCGTTGACTTTGAAGTCCATGACCGATCCGAGCCGCTCGTGCTCCATCCAAGGGTTCTCAAGGAGCCAGGGGTGGTCAGTATTTGAAATACCGTCCACCCCGGCTTGTCGCAAGGAGGCTGCCTCCACCGCCCGCCGTGTCCAAGGCTCCACGGAGCATGGAGTGACGAAAACATGCGGCCGCGACATCTTCAACATCCTCTTCGCCGTGCAAGAGACGCAACAGGGAGGCGCCGGCGCCGACGTCACAAAATCCGCGCGGCCCGAGCGTCCAGCCGCGTCGCAAGAGATCGTCGGCGTGATCGGTTTTGATGAGCTGAATGGGGAAAGAAAACATGCAGCTCCAGATTAGTGTGTGGTCAGCCGTCTGCATGCATATATGGAGATGGGCCATCGATCAAGAGATCACGGTTCAGCATGCCCTCTCTTAAGGCGTTCTCGACCTAAATTTACAGAATCGTCTCTCGGATGCAGCTCGCCTCGGCAAGAACTACACTTCCTAAACACCAGCCTCTCAACTTTGCCATTGGATGATGAACCGGAGTCCCGTGGGTGCCAGGCACCTCTTTGCCCCACTTGAGTGCCAGTGCCGCCTACAAGAAATTTTTCACCTCCGGGTGAACCTACACGGCTTAAGGAATACAACTGGGATAACTTTACCTCCAAGAAAGTATAAGTTTTCTTCTGGGTTATGAGACATGGTAACACACGTACTCGAGCTTTTCTTCATGGCCTTTCAGTCGTTGCAATCAACGATTAAGTCAGAGATTCAAAGTTGGGGGCTGAGTTGCTTTCTCGTCTTCCTCCTCCTTTCATTTTTCTTCTGTACACCTATGGTTAGAAATTGTAGAAAGTGTAGCTTAAGGGGCTCCATTGGTTGCAGGAGTAGGGGGGCTCTAGCCCCCATGCTGGATCCGCCCTTGGTTGCGATAATATAATAATCTGACTGAGACTTTTTGGAATCATGCGGTAATATAAATTAGACTGAAGACCGTGCTCAGAAATTTCTACCAGGGCAGGGATGCAACTTATACAGCCGAGCTGCAAGCAATATTGGCGATCAAAGGTCAGGGTGTTGTTGCACTAGAGGGTGGCAACCACCTTGTGTGGCTCGAGGCAGACGAGGATGACGATGTCGACGGCGCGACGCCCGCGATCGTCGGCCATGGTGCGGTCAACGGCATGACGCTCCCGTTCGGCGGTCAGGGTACGCTCGACGCCGGTAAGCTTACCATCATGGCGTCACCAGTGATCACCTCGCCGTTGAGTGAGCCCAGGCCGTCGAACCCAGGCACTGCTCAAGCAGCTTCAGGCTGCGCGTGCCGAGCGCCAAGCGGCTCGTCGCGCCGAGGACGAGGCCGATGCCGCGCTATACCATCAGGTTCACAACAAGATTAACGAGGAAGCTCAGAAGTTGCTGACCATGAATTCTGGGCTGGAGGGCATTGATCTCACGTTCATTGACGATTTCCTTTTGGACGATCAAGCATGGGCGTCCATGGAGTTGCAATCACCTCCTATATGACAGTCTACAATGCTACAAACCGTCTATACAATAATTGTACAGAGTTCGTAGGAGATCAGTATCTACAAACACATGTGTGAGACTATAGTATAAGAATATAAATTGTTGTGTACTCCAGTGTAACCTTAGCACAAATCAACACTCCATGGGTTACAGATGCGTAGGGGGCTAATGCCCCTAGCTCCCCGTGTAGCTCCGCCATCGAGCCACCACAGATAATGAGACCACCCCTGATCAACTCCTTGTGAGTCACTAATGCTCCCTATATAGATCAAGTCGTCAATTAGGGCCCCACATTGCCGAATTTCGTGCGTCCAAGCTGCTCGCCGGTGAGGGACTACATTGCAAAGAGTTTAAAACTTATAGGGGTCTGTGCGTAAAGTTTTAGGGACCTATTTGTGAAACCTCGGCTAAGTTTTGAATTTTAAAACAGTGGGCCTCCGCTGCACGCCGTGGCTCGATGGCCACCGAGCGAATACAGAGACGTGGTACGAGCCAGCAAGCACGCGATATATTGAACTTTGTTGTTGATGAGGATTAACTGCGAGTCGCCTGCAATAATCCCTGACGATCGAAGATGATTCTGATGTGTAACGCGTCAGCTGAAGCGCTAGGGCTCCCTCTCCTCCCGCCGTTGCTGGCGGCGAACCAGAGCTTCCGTCAAGGCGTGAACTTCGCGGTGGGCGGAGCCACGGCGCTGGAGCGGGCGTTCTTCGTGGACAATGGCTACAAAGCTGTCTCTCCATTCAACGTCTCCCTCAGCAACCAGCTCGGGTGGTTCGACGCCCTCAAGCCCTCGCTCTGCAGCTCTCGATCATCCGCGTTCATGTTCGTCTTGGGCGTTCGATCAAGAATCGCATGCATGCTTCGCCGAGGCGCTGTTCTTCGTCGGGGAGCTCGGTTGGAACGAGTGAACGACTACGCACGCGGTCATAAACAACACTGCTTCGCCGCGTGGTGTGGATGTAGACTGGGCCGCACAGTCATCTGATCCAGCCCATCCCGGACACTTTACAGCCCAACTCGTCGGGTCCTGTGGGCTATGGCAGTGCCAGCGTCGTTCTCGTGGGTTTACATGGGCTGGTCAGCAGGCCGGAGAGCACACGTGGGCTAGCTAGAGTGCTAAATGTTCGGCCCAAATCAGAGTCAAAATAAACGGCTCACTCACTAATGCCAGCCCATTCGTCTCATCTTCTCCAGTTCTTCGTGCGTGTGCGTGCAGGCGTGCAATGCTCCTCGGCGAGGACGGCAGCCATGGCGGACGGAACGAGCGGCCAGCGATTCGCAGCGGGTATCCGCGCCGGAATCAAGGGAAGGAGAGCGCCGCCAGCCTCGTCCGCTTCCGGCTCCGGCGCGCCTCCGCTTCGGCGATAGCCATTGCCCCCCACTGCAACTGACAGCGCAGAGGAGGGGGATACAATCCAAGGGGACGCTAGCTTAGGGCCCGCACGAGAAACAGAGTCCCAGCCACATTTGCCCTGGCTCTATTTCCAAAATCAGTAGGGGAATTCCTTCCTGCATACAGTATCCCCCATCACCGTGGGGAATTCGGATTCGGTCTGTTAAAACAGTGGTGCCCGCAGGGAAGCAAACACGCTCCAGATCGAGGCGGTGAATGCGATACATCGTCCTCCTCGCCAAAGAGCCACATCGACCTACGGTATGCTCTTCTTCCGGCGCAATTCGTTTAATGTGTTCGTTTGTGGTTAGAACGTACTGCTCAATCTCATCTCTGTACTGTTCGTCTTCTTCCTCTGCGGCGGCTGCGTGTTCTTCCGGCGACGCTGCTGGCAACCAGACCTTACCCTTGCACGGAAGGATAAGCCGGCCACGTACCGTGAGTTTGCTCTCGCAAAAAAAAAAAACAACGTACGCCGCCCAATCAAGCAGCCCCGGTATGAACAATTACTCCACGATCAAACAGTCATTCTTTCATTCGGGAAGCCTTCTTCTTCTTTCATCTTCATCACGTTTCACTGGATATACATGACGCATACAAAAAAAAACGTTTTTTCAGGCAGCCCGGTCGTGCAGAACATGAGTGGCGGTGAGATTGTGGACGCTAACGAGCCGTCGAATGGCAGCTGCAACATGGATCACCTGAACATCCAGGATATGTTGCATTGTGATTTGGCTGTTCTGATAGATGTATTGAATCGGAGGAGGAGAAAGGAAGATCGCGATCGGTACAAGGATCTTTTATCGCCGTCCGACACATGGGAGTTTAAGGTGGTGAAGGTTCTTCACATGATCCGCCGCCGACAGTTAATTGAGTACAACCAGCAGAATTCTCTTTTTCAGTCTACCCGCTTTTGTGAATTCATGAATATAGCCTTCTTCGACTACGATAAAGAGTGTGAGTTCATGTTATATCTTCCTTGTTCAGCTTTGTTGGCTTACATGTTTATATCTAGGGGGGATGGTCAACGAGCCAACTTGATTTGTTAAATGTGTCTGGTTTGGGGGCAAGATTATTATATGGGATCATCCATCCATGTTTCTAGGGATATGGTTAACTAAGTTGTCCGTTTGGTGGATGAGATGACATAGTTTTTCTTCTTTGGTTGGAGGATGAGATGAGAATAGTTAACTAAATTAAGCAACTCCAGCAGATCCAATAACCCCCAAAAAGTGGTTATAAGAATTATTGAGAGAGGTGCTTTAGCAAATTCCCAATATCTCACCCCCAATAACTAATTCCATTGTTTTTCTCTCTATAATTGTCGATATAAAGTATAACCACTATAAATATTTTATTTCACATTACAATAATTCTAAACATTGGGTTTCTAGCGCATAAAATGCTACATTTCAAATCCACATTTTCTAAATTCAAATTCAAACATAATGTTGGTGGCCGGCAAAAAAATATGTTTGGTGGAGGGGGCTAGATTATTGATGGCCACCAAAAAGAATATTGGGATTGAAGGGGACTGTGGCTGCTAGAGCACCTTAAACCCCAATAAAAGCAGTTTTTTTTTTTGGCTTTGGAGGTTGTATCGAGGACTTGCTGGAGTCGCTCTTGTATCCCTTAATTTGAAATATTAATGATTAACCTTACACTAATTAGCATGAACAGATCACAAGCTCTCTTGGAGCAAGTCAACACTAGTTGATTTGAGTTATGAGGTGACTGGTTATGGACCGACCACTAGTGCTGAACCTATCAACGAGCTGGCTCATGACCCTTCATCTTTTTCCCGAATCGTATATCTAAGCAATAGTTCTACAATGTATTCTCTTTAGCTATTTGTTAATTATATCATTTGATGGATGTACTTGTTCACAGATGAAATTCTTGGTTTGATTTTGGTGTCTGGTCTTGATTTTACAGCTGAGCTTGTGCGTGGGCCACTATTTCGCGAGGTGCATCCTTCTCGATATTTTCGGTTGGATGACTCTATAAATATCATTTCAATCAAGGTTGCTGAGTCTGATATGCCTTACCCCATTAAGATATATGGCACTGTTTTAGCAAGGGATCAGAATGACTATAGATGTGTCTACTTATTCAAACGTGGAAGGGACGATCCCCAACTCATTACCAGGCGGGTCTGTGTTTATTAAATTCATCTCTATCAGTATATTTTTACTACCTCTATTCATTTTCAGTGTATATTAGGATTTGAAAAAAGTATTTGAAGGTACACTTAGGCCACCAATTTCTCTTACAATATGTTATGTGTTGCTGCAAAATCAATGCCATATTAAAAGATATTTGAAATATGAATCTATTCATGTAACTTTTATACACTAAGCATTTACATAATTTGACTAACAGGTCAAAATTCATTAAGGTGAAATCTGAATTCTGAATACTGTTGTCAGTATATAGACAGTCCACTGACAATTAATCAGATAATCATTTTTGAAACTTCAAAAATGATTATCTGATTAACTTCAGATAATCATTTTGATTTGAATTGTTTGATCATTATTACTAACTAGTTTATCTAGTATTCAATTCTTAAATTCCTTTTTATGTCATTGGTTTTACATGTTTTCCCTAAATCCCTGCACAGAATTGTACGCTAGCTTTATCAGGCCCATATCGAGCACTTAGTGGCAGAGGTCAGATGTATTTTGAGTTCCATTTGAAGATTAAGGGTGATGGGGCAGTCGACCAAGATTTCAGCAAAGGTTTCTGCGTACGTGATGCCTGTTGTGATACTGCTGGTGAACCCGACACAAAATCACTAGAAAGTTGTCTGAGTACAATGAAATTGCTGTACATGCCAGTTCCATCTGCTTTGGAAGCTTCCGTCGGAGTCAACTTTCAGAGTGGGAAATCTTATTTCACTGGCAAAATTTCTGCTTCGACTTCAAGAAATGAAATAAACAGAATGGTTCTCTATGACAGTAAAGTACCTGGTACTGAGACAAAGCTTGGAGGTGGCGGATCTGTTCTTTTAACTCGTCATATAGTAGCTGTCCCACTAGATGAAGATCTGGTGCTTTATCTTGTTGTTCATGGGAGCAACAATAAATCTGAACGTCTCAAGTTTGTTCTATGGCATGATGTTGAGGAACAAACTTGCAAGAGAGGCAGTTATGAGCTGCAGGTGAAGATTATTTGGAAGGCCGTCTTCAGACAGCAGAACCCCCATATGTGGAAGTCCATTGAAGGTGTTAGGGTCTTATGGTGACAGGCATCTATGGGAATGCTTGTACATCTTAAGCTGTTCATATCTTGTTATACAGATCGTGAAATGTCATGGTCTCAGGAGTTTGCTTTACAAACTATTCCGCAGGACTTTTTGTTAAGATAATAACTAGGCAGTCTGCGATACCAGTTTGGTGAACTAATGGACATGGATCGCGTGTGGGATCTATGTTGCGCCTCGTTTAATTGGAAATACCAAAGTTTGTGATATGTACCAAACTTTCTCTACTGAAAGAACAGTAGTTGGCAGAATGTAATTCAGTGTCAACCCTGCATTTTGGGAAAATTGGCTGCGACACCAGAAGTGTTCCTAGTTCCTTTTTATGAGATGCAACATCGAGCAGCAGCAGCACTCTCACTCTCAGTCTTCTCCCTTCTCTCTTCATTTTTCTTCCTTGTCATTTCTCGGCTTTGTGTTCTAATTTGGTTCAAAAATAAAATCCATAGGCCCGCCGGCCGCCGCCCGGTCCTTTCGTCCGGCCCAACCTGGGCACTTTGCAGCCCAACTCGCTCCGCAGCGGCCGGCGATCGAGAAGGTGTTGGATAGGTTACGTGTGGTGTAGCTGGCAGCTCCGTCCCCGGCACGACACGAGTCCGTCGTCCTGGCCACTACCACCTGAGGCCCCGTTCCATCGAGGGCCCACTAGCCAGCGACCCGCGGCCCCACTAGCCAGGGACCCATCGATCCACGGATCAACCAACCCGCCCGTAGGCCGTATCCGTTGCGTCTCGTCATCATGGCGGAGCTGCCGCGCTGGTCCCCCGCCGCCCCCGCTGCTTGCTGAGGCGTCCGCCATTACTCCCGGCGGCAAGGAGCACGCAACGCAAGCTTTCCCTGCAAGACACACACACGGGAGAAGAAATCCCGAAGCAACCAGCAGGCTGCAAAGGGTGGTTAAAGCAAAGGAAGGCGGAAAAGATGCAGTTGTTGTCTACTCCGATATGCTCCCACTCCGTTAAGCCTCCGCGACCGCCCGCACTACCGCTGCTGCGGCCGCGGCCATCCCCTCGCCTCGCCTCCGCCTCCGGCCCTGGCTCAGCGGCGCGGGGCCTCGGGGTACCGCTCCTCACGGCTGTGGCGTCCGCCATGCGCCGGCGCGGTCGCCGCAGGGCCGCGCCCCCTCCGGGCGCTGCTGCTGGCGGCGGGGAGGTCACTGTCCCTGATTCCCGGGAAAAGGTGATTTGCTCTGCTCAAGCTTCTGTTAACCGTGGTGGGTGATCTGCTAGGTGCTCGCTTTGCTTATAGCTCACTTTGCCTTTGCTTTGCGATGCCATCTAAATGTGCTTCAACCTTATCGGATTAATGCCAACATTGCAAGCTCTGAGATCCACCACAATCCAATCCTAAATGCAATTATAGTTCGTGCGCATGTTTTAATGCTCTGCGATTAGGTGCCACTTTTTTGGTGGCGATGATGTCAAAATTTAGGTTTCATCTGTTACTTCTGTTTTTTTTTCATGTCAAGTCCCGTGTAGTGTCCCTAGATTTTCTTTTACCCCGATGGTGTTACAGTCCCATACTGTTGTGAGAAACACATTGCGGATGCTGAGAAATTGTTACTCTGCATACCTCGGTGCCTCTTGTGCCGGTTGGCTAATTGCTATGGGCTGATGGCAGTCCACTTTTCCTTTTGGTGACATGCTGGTACTTCTAGAGCGCTACTATACAATTCTAGTTTAAGCATATGTTCTAACGCTTTGCGATAAGTTATTATTCTCTTTGTGGAGAGAATGTCAAAATCTAGGTATCATCAGTCCACTTCTGTTTCAATTCATGTAAAGGCATGTTTACCTGTCCTAGATTTATCTGTAATCTTATTATTATTACAGTCCCACACTGCTGTAAGAAACAGCATTGTGGAGGCTGTGTATGTTACTATGCAAAATCTGGCGCCTCTTCTGATGGTTTGCTGTTTGCCACGCGCTGATGAATGTGCTGTTTTCTTTTTGGTACCATACTGGTCAATATTTGTAGAGAGCTGGTACAGACCTCAAGACACTAGCTGCAAGATTTTGGAAAGTTGCTGCCCCCTACTGGTGGTCAGAGGATAAAACCCAAGCAAGGCTGAGGCTTGCTGCTGTGTTTGCCCTCACATTGGGAACCACAGGGATTAGTGTTGGATTTAACTTCTTGGGTCGTGACTTCTACAATGCTCTTGCTGGTATGTCTTGTTCCATTAATAATTGTTATGATCTTGCAACTTCAGAATCAAAATTATAAATAAATATACGAGGGGCGGGATAGTTTTCTACTTTTCTTTAATAGCACATAAAAGTTCTATCAATTACTTTTAAAAATATCATTTGCATTTTGGTGATCTCCATATCCTAGTCAAGTAATGACGTTTCCAACCATATAAGCAAGCGTACTTATAAGTTATATCTAAAAGTGCCATTTCATACCCAAAGTTTTTGTATAACGGCTTATTATTTCTACTTGCTAATACATATTCTCTGGTTATTTTCTTTTGCAAGATAAGGATCAAGAAAGATTTACCCAGCAACTGCTCTACTACCTGGGTGCTTTTGCTGGAGGAATTCCGGTGAGCATATTGCTGCTCTTTTGTAGGTATTGCTCTTCATGCTGTTAGCCTAATTTCAAATATTTTTATCACCTGGATAAGACTTCATAATCACTATTGGTGACCAAAAGGAAAAGACTTCCTGCCAAAATAATAAAGCCTCCTTTCCTAGGCTATCTAGATTCAAAGTTTTTATAATTTCCTAGCTGTGCCAAAGACATCAGCACATTGCTGGTCATTTGTTTATCTGAAATTAACATGGTTTTCTATTCCTTAAACAATTTGTCGAGCAAAAGTCATACAGCTGAACATTTTGTAATAACCACACTGAATGGCTAAACTGCCAGTTTATTTAACTTCATTTGTGGAATCCAGCATGTGTCCTGGGGAGTTGCTTCTCCTAGTATTAGCACTCATCAATAGACAAACACACTTTCTTTGCTTTGTGTTTCATTATTATGCAGGGTGTGCAACTATGTTCTTTTTAGAATCGATATTATAATTTTTTCAACTCAGCTTGTCAAATTCCTGCTTCCACTATTCTGCAGTTCTTTGTATTGAGAGATTATGCAAAAGAAACCCTTTCATTGAGATGGCGATCTTGGATGACAAGTTACTACATGAAGCGTTACCTCACAAACAGAACTTTCTATAAGATTCAGTCTCAATCGATAATTGACAATCCAGACCAAAGGATAAACGATGATCTCAGCGCATTCACTGGAACGGCGCTTGCATTTTCTCTCACACTTTTCAATGCTGCTGTGGACTTGATATCATTTAGCAACATACTTTATGGAATCTATCCACCATTATTCATCGTTCTTGTTGTCTACTCTCTTGGGGGCACTGCTATTAGTGTCTTCCTTGGTAAGGTAAGGTACTAGAACATTATTTATCTCTTAACTTGCATTGAAGTATACATTGCTCACACTACTTTCTTCAAACAATCGATACATTGCTTTCATCAACAGAATTTGGTCAGCTTGAACTTCATGCAAGAGAAGAAAGAAGCCGATTTTCGGTATGGACTTGTCCGTGTTAGAGAAAATGCTGAATCAATTGCTTTTTACGGAGGTGAGGAAAACGAATTGCAACTGTTGTTGGATCGATTCAGGAGGGCTTTTGACAACCTAAGTGTAAGCACTGCTCAATATTTCTTTGTTTGTTTCTTCGGCACTCTCAAAATCATGTCTGAACAAGTTACCATTAGGCGATGGTTTGAGCATATTGACAGTTGGATAAGAATGTGAAACTTAGAAATCAACCAAAATCAGATCACATAGAACTTGCTTGTTTTCAATTTTTCCTTCTATTCTTTCTGGAAACCATATTAAGATGTTTTGCATGTGTTGGTAGAGAACGTCCATAACATGGGCATGCTTAGCCATGGCATCGGTCAAGCCGTTTACTAGCCATTCTATATCATGGTTTTGCTGGAGTCAACCCTGATAATTATCTATTCCCTCCGTCCCAAATTACAATTTGTTTTGGCTTTTTTAGATACATAGTTTTTGCTATGAACCTAGATATACCCTATGTCTACATAGCAAAATTTATGTATTTAGAAAAGCCAACACGATGTAATTTGGTACGTAGGGAGCAAATCACTACTCATATTGGGAATTCATTTTTATTTTGTAATAATGAAATATAAGAGTTTTTAATTATTAGATATTCCAAAAAAAACATCCTAGATGAAGATACAGTGGTAGGTGAAATAAAAT
>OAMR01000284.1:1527186-1543210 GCA_900205405.1 Echinochloa crus-galli
GATACTAATCGCAGTTCCCCCAAGAGCGTGTACATCAAGAACGATGAATAATGGTGGATAGATTCCATAAAGGATGTTGCTAAATGATATCAAGTCCACAGCAGCATTGAAAAGCGTGAGAGAAAATGCAAGCGCCGTTCCAGTGAATGCGCTGAGATCATCGTTTATCCTTTGGTCCGGATTGTCAATTATTGATTGAGACTGAATCTTGTAGAAAGTTCTGATTGAGAGATTATGCAAAAGAAACCCTTTCATTGAGATGGCGATCTTGGATGACAAGTTACTACATGAAGCGTTACCTCACAAACAGAACTTTCTACAAGATTCAGTCTCAATCAATAATTGACAATCCGGACCAAAGGATAAACGATGATCTCAGCGCATTCACTGGAACGGCGCTTGCATTTTCTCTCACACTTTTCAATGCTGCTGTGGACTTGATATCATTTAGCAACATCCTTTATGGAATCTATCCACCATTATTCATCGTTCTTGTTGTCTACTCTCTTGGGGGCACTGCTATTAGTGTCTTCCTTGGTAAGGTAAGGTACTAGTCAACATTATTTATCTCTTAACTTGCATTGAAGTATACATTGCTCACACTACTTTCTTCAAACAATCGATACATTGCTTTCAACAACAGAATTTGGTCAACTTGAACTTCATGCAAGAGAAGAAAGAAGCTGATTTTCGGTATGGACTTGTCCGTGTTAGAGAAAATGCTGAATCAATTGCTTTTTACGGAGGTGAGGAAAACGAATTGCAACTGTTGTTGGATCGATTCAAGAGGGCTTTTGACAACCTAAGTGTAAGCACTGCTCAATATTTCTTTGTTTGTTTCTTCGGCACTCTCAAAATCATGTCTGAACAAGTTACCATTAGGCGATGGTTTGAGCATATTGACAGTTGGATAAGAATGTTACAATAAGAAATCAACCACTAGAAATCAACCAAAATCAGATCACATAGAACTTGCTTGTTTTCAATTTTTCCTTCTATTCTTTCTGGAAACCATATTAAGATGTTTTGTATGTGTTGGTTGAAAAGGTTCATAACATGGGCATGCTTAGCTATGGCATTGGTCAAGCCATTTACTAGCAGTTCTATATCATGGTTTTGCTGGAGTCAGCCCTGATAATTATCTATTCCCTCCGTCCCAAATTACAATTCGTTTTGGCTTTTTTAGATACATAGTTTTTGCTATGAACCTAGATATACCCTATGTTTACATAGCAAAATCCGTGTATTTAGAAAAGCCAACACAATGTAATTTGGTACGTATGGAGTAAATCACTACTCATATTGGGAATTCATTTTTATTTTGTAATAAGGAAATACAAGAGTTTTTAATTATTAGATATTCCAAAAAAAAACATCCTAGATGAAGATACAGTGGTAGGTGAAATAAAATTTTATAATAGTTATAACAGAATTGCATGACCATGAGACCATCTAATAATCATCAATGGATGTTACATTACATAGGTTACATTTTGCATTAAATGCTGTATTGAGTAAATTTGTTAATAATATATTATATTACCATGCCGCAATAGTAAAATTCTTACTGCTACTGTATTAAAATTATTGAGTAAGCTAGAATTTAGATCTTGAAACCAGTTCATGATTGTATACTCAGTCGTTCACTAGCATAATTGGATCTGTATTTCTATTATTCTTGAAGTGGCACTCTCTGCAGCTCCTTATTTTTTTACTTTTAGCCAGAAACATTTATTACACACTGTTCTTGTATTTCATATGTGTTTATGTTATGTTGCAGGAATTGTTGATAGCTTCTCGGAATCTGGAATTTTTCACCAGTGGTTATCGGTATTTAATTCAGATCCTTCCAGCTGCAGTTGTAGCTCCAATGTACTTCTCAGGGAAAATTGAGTTTGGAGTAATCAACCAATCGGTGTCTGCTTTCAATCATATCCTTAGTGATTTTTCTCTTATTGTTTTCCAATTCCAATCAATTAGTGCATTCTCAGCAGTTATCGATCGTCTAGGTGACCTCTCATCTCCCTCTCTCCCTCGCACCCTCCCTCCCTTTGATAATTTGAATGACACTAAATTCTTCACTACAGGCGAATTTGATGATCTATTGGATGGAAATGAATCTTCACTATCATCCCAAAATGATAGCGTTGATGGGATCAACATTATTTTCAAGAGCAGCGGGTCTTCTGTTGTTAGTTCTAATGGATCGCTTACACAATCTGATTCATGCATGGTTCTAGAGATCCGCAATTTGACATTGATAACGCCCAGGAGTGGAAATATTCTTATTACTGACCTCACTTTGGAACTAAAAGACAAGGATCACCTACTGGTATCGGTTTCTTTAACTTCTTGTAAATCAGCTAACTAAATGTTAGTGCTGACACCTGATTGCGATGATATGCTTAACCTTTAGGTGATGGGTCCTAGTGGAAGTGGGAAAACCTCGCTGTTGCGTGCTCTGGCTGGCCTCTGGACTAGTGGTACTGGGGACATCATATACCATGTGAGAGGTTCTATGCAGCTTCAAAATTCAAATGGAAGTTCTGATGAGCCATCCAATATGAAGTTAAAGGGTGAAGAAGTACTACAAAGTTCCAAGCAAAGAAGAGATAATGGCATATTCTTTGTCCCGCAAAGACCATATATGGTTCTGGGATCACTTCGTCAGCAATTACTCTATCCTACATGGAGTGAAGATGCTCATCATTCATCAAATAATGATGCTGAAAGTACAGGTAACTATCCTTATGCTGCTGAAAATAGTGAGTTTCTCATAAAGTAAAGAAAGAACCATGAAAAAGAAAAAATTTCTCTGGCAATAATATCAATTTTCCTTTTTATTGTTTGTGCCACCATAAGTTATTTTTTCAATCTGAACTCCTGAAGTTGGATATCATAAGGCATGTTTGGTAGAGCTCCATCTCCAAGAATTCTTGGAACTACTCATGATATGGATTATTTGGCGGGGATTAGATCACATGATACAGCAGAGGCAGAACCTGGTTCGCCCTCCCTTGGAGGCTCTGAACCAATCTCGCCCTCTTTCGAGGCTCTGAGAATTATGGTTATACTTCTGCTTATCCTCTGATTGATACGACTCCTCTGATACCAGAGATGATATGGATTATTTGGCGGGGATTAGATCACATGATACAGCAGAGGCAGAACCTGGTTCGCCCTCCCTTGGAGGCTCTGAACCAATCTCACCCTCTTTCGAGGCTCTGAGAATTATGGTTATACTTCTGCTTATCCTCTGATTGATACGACTCCTCTCATCATATAGAGAGGTTGACTTAACCCTAAACAATAAACTACCAATCCGGTACAGAAAAGCCTAACCTATGGGGCGCTACAGTACCCGCGCTACAGTACCGCGGGTACTGTTCACGGGCTGGGCCGCCTCCAGCCGGCCCACTGGCCGTAACACTCATCCCTAGCTCCAGATATTCTTGGAAAATTGAGGGTATTTGGCTGTGTCATTTGTTTTTGCTTCGGATTAAAAACAGTGGTCTAAACTAGTTCATTTTGTTCTATAAACTCCAAATACTGACACAGTGGATCTCAGATTTGGAGCATTGCTAAACAGGTCCATACACTGACATTTCATAATAGAACATTTCTATATTTGTTGATGTTACCTGCATTATTTTCCCTTTGCACTTGTACTGAGGGGTGGTGTTTGATAGATATTTCATGGTGTTGGCTATATTTGTTGAGTTTATTGTGTTTGATAGATATTTCATGGTGTTGGCTATATTTGTTGAGTTTATTGTGGTTTTGATATTCTGAAGGAAACAATTCAGTTATAGATGTATAGCTTGTGTGCACTGTACATGTTCTATTTGTTTCCTCAACTCATCATTGATACTAATCACTTGTCAGTTTTCAAATCTTCTGTTTGTTGTGTCTTGGATGATGTGATGAGTGCTTCAGTGTAAGTGGTCTGTGTTTGTGGTAATAAGTTTAGTTGAACTAAAGTTTTTGTACAGCATATAAGCCCAAGGCCACCGAGCCTAATAAGTCCATGTTAACATTTTGAGGCGAGGGCAAAAGTTACAATTCGGAGCTGCAGGCATTACAGTCTTAATGATTAAAAATAATAGGCATTATGCTGTCATACACTATATCACTATATGAACATGTTTGGAAGAGGTCAGGGACTAACACTATGGGTATAGATTGGAATTTTAGCAAGTTTGTCTTGATAAAAAATACTATTCAGAATCATCTCGTCCATTGGAAATAATGTAAAATACAAAAGATGGTAGTGGCAGTAACTCAATCAGTCGATTATGCCTTTTCTCATTCCTATTGTTTTGCATGCACCATTATGTTCATAATATCCGTGCATTAGTACTGCATCTTTTTTGTTGTTGTTGGATCGTGGAAAAAAGCAATGGTCACAATTTTGCTAGTCTGAAAGGACTCTTGGCAGCAGTTCCCAAAATATGCATGTACAGCTATGCTGAAGTCTTTCTGTAAAAATGAATACCAGATCCTCTTCCATTTCTCTCTGAAGTCTCCACATCAGAGGGAGTTGGTGCCAAGCCAGAGACGCCCTCAACTGCTGAACTGGTCAAAGTGCTTGAGGTTGTGAGACTGGGCTATATATTGCCTCGTTTCAATGGCTTGGACTCCATGCATGATTGGGCCAGTGTTCTTTCTCTGGGGGAGCAGCAGCGACTTGCGTTTGCTCGGTTATTACTTGCTAAACCCACTCTAGTCTTACTAGATGAGTCGACAAGTGCACTAGATGAAGCAAATGAGGTAATAATTCTCATCTATACTTGTTTTTCTTGAATTATGGAAAATGTTAGGCCTAGATTTACAACCCACCGAATCGCACAAATGTTTTCACCCACTGCAGATGATAGAAAAAAAAAGAGGAAGAGGTTGATGTTCTAGAACATCCTATTTTCTGGATGAACAAAGTAAGACCAGCACCTACTTTGATGTCAACTCTCACTGATTTTATTTTGTGCCACAGGCTCATCTATACAGTCAGATTGAAGCTGCAGGCATTACTTACATAAGCATCGGTCACCGGAAAACGCTTCACAAGTTTCACAACAAGGCCTTGTACATTTCGAAGTCCGAATGGACAGATAACAATCTACGCAACTGGGAGCTAAAGCCCACGGACCAGATTTCTGTTGATGAGTCGTCTCCATTCTCTTCATAGCATCTTAAGCTCTTGTCCCCTGTTTGCCCCTTCCTCAGTTTTCTTCCCACATCTGGCCCAAATCAGAAGTGTGTCTCTCCACCTGCCAAGTACCACCATGGTGCTACAAGCTGAAGTTGGACTGTTTGGAGGTTATTACTCTTTAGTTGGATCGTCAAAAATTTGGCCATGCTACGGCAAGCCGATCCGGCTGCAGGATAGGATTGCTCATCTTTCCACGTGCACTCAGACCTTAGGGAACAGTATTGAATGTACATAACACGGGTGCAAGTATTTTGGTCTTGGTGTGACCATTTCTTTGATCTATGTCTGAATATCCTCTTAGTTTAGAAATGGCAATGGAGTCATTCCTTGTTTCAAGCATGTACCAGGAATTTCAACTTTTTTCTGTGCACTCTCTACTAGTTCAGCACTCTTTTGAGACTAGATGAATAATTTACACGTACTGATTTAAGTTTAATTTTGGGGAAACATACCTCCACATTTCACGTGTTTAATTTTTTTCCTAAAGAAAAACTAGTTTAGCACGTCACATTGAATCGTTCATATTTTTTTCACGTAAAATGTTGAAGTTGTTCTTTTCAAAATTTTGAAACCACGTCTTCCGTAATGATGAAATGCATCAAACTAAAACATGATTACTAATCAATCACACATGGACTATTTACAAGATAAAAAAAGACCTGCTCTGACCTCCCCGTGTGCTGGGCCGACGTCTCTCCCGCAAGTTGGGCCAACACGGCCTCTTTCGCCGGTCGTAGTGGCTCTCTCTCAGACACACACACACTCTCCTCCGAGTTCTTCCCAAATTCAGCTAATCCCAATCCCGTACTGCCCCCTTTCTGCCCAAATTTCTCTTTCCAATTTACCATCATCACCAAATCCTAATCCACGTCATGCACGGACAAGGATGGAGCATCCTCGACCTCGTCCCTCTACTTATTCGCCTCGTCTACTTCCCCGGCGGCGGCGGCAAGAAGGTCGACGCGAATGGGTGCTGCGCTGTGGAGTCGAGGCCGACCTCGACGTTTTCAGCTGCATCTGCTTCGACATGAATCAAGACTGTGAGTACATCATCCACAACTATCCAGTGCAAATTAATTCCGTGGAAACTTTAAAAACCAACGTGCATGGCAGGTGTGAGGAGGAATTTGTAAAATCACAAGGAAGATGGAAAGGAGATTAGCAAAACCAACATACATGAAAACATGCGAAGGGCCATTAAATCAATATCGTGTGGTTTTTAAAGTTTACATAGTGGGTTTGATTTTCACCCGATATATTGCCAAGCCGGCCTTCTTCATCGCGAGAAGTGTCTGTTCTGTTGTATACGATGCATAAAAACCAAAGCTTCCTTTGTTTACTGCTGGTGCTGGCAGCCCGGTCGCACAGCACGAGAGTAGCGGCTGTGACAGCGGCAAGGATTTGGAAGTTGACAGCGACATGGATCAGCAGCGCAGTCTGGATACCGGTAATGGTGATTTGGCTGCTTTGGAGGAGCTGCGGCCCTTGACTCTGAAGCAGATATTGGATCGCGAGTTGGGGAGAGTGGATGGTCGGTGGAAGGATCTTTTAGGTCCGATTCACTCATGGGAGAAGAAGGTCGTGAAGGTTCTTCACATAATCCGCTGCCGAGAGTTAACTGAACCCAACCCCCAGATACGTACATAATATTTGTTTCCTTACCCGCTTTTATGAATTCAACATAGCCTTCTTAGACCTCGATAAAGAGTGTGAGTACATGCAACATAGCCTTGTTCATTTATCTTTCTTGTTCAACTCTATTGATTTATTAGGTGTGTTAGTTTCAAAAAAGGTTGGGAAAGTTTGGTAAAAATATCACATCCGACATTGTAGAGCACTGTAGCACGTTTGTTTGTGGTAAACATTATCCTATCATGACCTAAGTAGGCTCAAAAGATTCGTCTCGTCGTGTACATAAAAAATCATGTAATTAGTTTTTTTTATTTACCCACGTTTAGTGTTCCATGCACGCACGAGGAGAGAGATTTGATGTGATAGGTGAATAGTGATGTTTGGAGAGAGAATTTTGAAAAATTTGGTGATTTGATTGGGAACTAAACACAGCCATTATATCCAAGCAATAGTCCTACATACATGTGTGCGAAATAAAATTCTTAGTTTGATTTCAGTCTCTGGCCTTGATTTTGTAGCACGGACCACTGTTTCACGAGATCCCTCCCTTTGATTATCTTCGGTTGGATGACCCGGTCAATGTCATCTCCATCAATGTTGCTGAGTCTGACGTGCCTTACCCCATCAACATATATGGCATTGTTCTGGCGAGGGATATAAATGACTACAGATGTGTCTACTTATTCGAGCGTGGAAGGGACAATTCCCAAATTATTACCAGGCAGGTTTGTGATACTTTTTTTTTCGAGAACACGCAGGAAAGCTAGGTATGTTTATAGTAAGAAGAAAGTAGAACAATTCGGTTACAACGCAGTCTAAGCGCCGCACATCACCGGCACAAACCCCGGCACAAACACAGGCATTACATTAAAGGACTATACGGTTATAGATTCCACCATGGGGAGGCAATGCAGAGGGGCTATGTCTCGCCTGCGACTCCCTGCCTCGGTCCTACTTTTGCCTCCACCGGCCACCCTAGTGCCGCCATGTGCTTTCCCCCGGCGGGTGTCCAGAGGTGTCCAATTGTGCCTCGCTCTTTTCTGGATCATCCTCGAAAGTCCTGCTGTTTCGTTCCTTCCAAATGCACCAAGTGGTGAGCATGAAAATGGAATCGAGGCCCGTTGCCTCTCCTTGTTCATGCCGGAACGGAGTTGCAGCCACCAATCCAACATTGTTCCATCAGGTGCAGGCTGTGGAGTGCTGATCACACTAAGTATCGCATGCCAAATCTGCCTGGAGTAACAGCACTCAACGAAAAGGTGATCTGGTGTTTCGGGTAGCTGATCACAGAGCTTGCAGCTCGACGAAGCTTGCAGGCCATGACGATGGCGTCGGTCCGCCGTCCAAATCCTTCCATGAATGGCTAGCCATGCGATGAATTTAACTTTGAAGGGTGCCCACGCCCTCCAAATCGGCTTAACGCCAGCGAAACACATGGACCCCTCAAAGAAGGCACGGTAGGCAGAGCGCGCTTGTCGGTGTCCGGACTGGTAGCCCTGCTCTACACCGTCAGAAATTGCGCTGTGTCCTGTCTCTCGATGGTCAGCGCTAGAGTAATACAAGGACACGAGGGTTTATCCTGGTTTCAGCCACAGGACCCTGGTGTGTGCGAGTGTTCGCCGGTTGGTTGCCTTTTTGTTGTGCCTTGCCTGTTGCCGGGCGCCCGCCTCCCCTTTTATAGACCAAAGGGAGGGCGGTTACAAGTACGGGGTGCTGTTACGATCTACTGTAGAGCCGTACTATGGAGTATGGAGTCGGGCGTGCCTCCGTCTTGGCGTATGGTCGTGTTTTGACTCGGGCGAGCGGCGTGGCGGCTCCTGTGCTTGTCTCGGCGCGGCTTCGAAGGTGCTCCTTGCCCGTTCGAGGGTCTTGCCGGGGTCGGAGGACGGGAGCAAGTGGAACAGGGGCGCCGGAGTGGTGCGGCTCTGCCCACGCAGCGCGTCGCAGGCCTGCCCAAGATAGAGCACATCGCACAGTGCTAGAGTTGGCAGTACAGTAGCCGGAGTTGGTAATGCAGGCCGGGGTCAGCGCCGGGTCGTCGTCCGGTCGCCCATTCGACGGCTCCCCATGCCGGCTTCTAGGGGTTCGCTTAGGTGGTCAGCTCGGGAGTGGTTGCCACAGTAGCAAGGAATGACCGCGGCCTGTCCGCCCAGGGCTCCGCAGGCCCACACAGTGACCGGAGTTGGTGGAGAAGACCAGCTCGTACAGCGAAAGCGCTGGCGTCAGCGCCCGACCGTCGTCCGTGCACCCGCTCGACGGGGTCCCCATGCCTTTTCAAGGGTATCGCCGTGGGGGAATGACGGGATCAGGTGGCACAGTGTCCCAGAATGACAGCTATCTGCCCGCACAGTGTCGAAGTACGGGCGGAGTACCGTCGCCAGGCGTGCGTCAGCTAGGGTTGGCTGCACAGTGGCGGTGTCAGCAGGGCAGAGCTCTGAGCGTGTCAGGCGCGTGGTGCGGGGAGGGATTTCCCCTTTGACTTTGGCGCCCGCGGCTGGATAGATCATTTAATGCCTGTCAGGTGGGTAGTTGGGCCTGCGTGGCGCGGGTCGAGGGGGGTCTCGGGCGAGGCGGAGAGCAGCGCTCGCTCGAGGGGCCAGAACCTTCGTGCGAAGTGGGATTTGTACGACGCTCGTTCGAGGGGGATCGGGGCCCTCGTGCGAGGCGGAGTTATATAGTGTCCCGGACGAAGGGGTCAGGGACCCTTGAGCGAGGCGGAACTCGTGCGCCTGTGCGTCGAGGCTCCCGTTGGAGGGGCTCGGACCGTTGCTGGGCCGTCGCCGGCCTTGCTTTGGTGTTTGCCTGGCCCGCGTGCATTTGTTAATGCTCTTGTTTTGCGTTTGAAGGGTCGATTATCCCCATGGTTAGGAAACCCCTTATGTTTGTCCCCGTTGCAACGTTGAGTAGGTGGCGCTGGGGCACCATCTCCGAGCAATGGCGTCTTCCGTGCCCGGCTGCAGCTGCACGTCACGCATTATCGGCCACAGCCGTAAGTACTGCTCGATGGCTGCGATGGTGAGTACTCCAGAGATGTCAGTTGTCCAATGCCGGCCTGCTAACGCCTGTGCCTAACCAGTTTACAGAGATCCGGCGCCAGAACGCACGGAGAGCTACTCCCGAGCCAATGGTCCGTCCAAAACAAGCTGATGCCTTGAACATTTCCTGCACAATGTGGTCATTCCCGAAGTCAAGCTCGAGATGCCGCCAGGGCCTAGTGTAGATTTATGATACTCTTTACTGATCAAATTCAAATGCTGTTGTCACTACATAGACAGTCCCCTGTGCGGCAATTAAATTGGATATCATATTCATAGGAACTGTTTGATCATTGTTACTAAGTATTTTTTTTCTAGTATCCAATTCTAAATTTTGACTATGTTATAAAGTGGAATGCGCAAAATTGCTTAGCTCCATAGGTCCGCAAAACTGTGCTATTCATTCTGTCCACTCATTCCTGTGCTGTGTTACTTCCAAGTTGCAATAGCATGACAGGCTGCCGAACTGATTCCCAAAATGTCTTGGGGTGCAAGCGTGTCTTTGGGGTATATGTATATACCATCAGTAGACACTGGCTTGGCTCGGCTATGTTATACCACCAGAAAGATTTGATCCATTCCAAAAATAGAACTCCTCTCCTCTAAAAAATAGATATGGTGATTATTAGGTGAGAATTTATTTTGCCCATTTATGAAGTCATGGATCTTCTGGTGATACTTCAGTGAACACAACTCTTCTTGTGGTAAATACATAGAGCTTGTATCTTTGTGTGGTTTCTACCCAAATCTCTCGTAATCTTCATATATGGTCTTAAACTGCATTTGACTTATCGAGCTTGATTCTGTTTTATGTCATTGGTTTTACATGTTTTCCCTTAAATCCCTATGCAGAATCGTATGCTAGCTTTAACAGGCCCATATCGAGCACTTAGTGGCAGAGATTGTATGTATTTTGAGTTTCATCTGAAGATTAAGGGTAAGGGGGGCAGTCGACCAAGATTTCAGCAAATGTTTGCATGTGTGCAATGCCTGTAGCGATATTCCTGGTCGACCAAGCACTATTTCTCTAGAAAGCTGCCTAAGTACAGTGGATATGGTGTGTGTGCGCCTGTTTTTTCTGCTTTGGAACCTTCTGTAGGAGTCTTTATGAATGGAAAATCTAATTTCACTGGAAAAATATCTGCTTCAACTTCTGGAAATGTTATGAACAAAATGGTTCTGTATGACAGTAAAGTGGCTGGCACTGAAACAAAACTTGGAAATGACGGATCTGTTTTGTTCTCGTCATATAGTATCTGTTTCACAACATGAAGACCTGTTGCTATATATTTTTGTTCGTGAGGGTAACAACACATCTAAACGCCTTAAGTTTGTCCTAAGGCATGGTGTTAAAGATCTTACTCACAGGCTAGGCACTTATGAGCTGCAGGTGAAGACTATTTGGAAAGGTGTCTTCAGACAGCAACGCCCCAAAATGAAGGTTATTGGGGGCAGTTACGTGGTATTGTGACAGGATCTGAGGCTTAATGTGAATGGTGTTCCATATTTGTAAGAGGAGCAATCTAAGAGCTTGCTTTGATAACTTTATGAATTTGTACACAAGACAAATGTTGCCTGCCTTGATTGACTGGAGTCTCCATGTTTTGTTGGCATTTTTTTTTATCTGTATCTGTATTCTTAGATAGAATTGAATTGAAGTGGCAATGGAATGTCTGCTCTGATTTGTACTCGATTACTTGTTTCAAGCGTGCACTACTAATTTCAGTTACTCAACTGTGGATGGTGTAGCTCATCTGCTGTTGCCAGACAAGAATCTTCAGACAAATGGATAAGCCATTCGTTCTGGGGTTCACTTCAAGCAAATTCGTTGTGCTGGTACAGACTAACCAAGCATGGCCTACTGGTCATAATTCATCCTGAAATTTTCTTCATGCACGACAACTACTTGAAATTCATCCTGAAATCTTCTTCCTGGCCTAGATGTAAATTTGAATATTTGAATTCGAATTGGTGAAGAGAGGTCAGGATCGTGGAAAGTATGAACAGACAGTAACTGCATTACATTTTCCCTGGTAGGAAAGCCTAGGAACCAATCAAATTCTTGTTTCGAAGTTACTAGTTTGGAGAACCAAAACTGCTCAGCAAAGTTACAGTTTGAGGCGCGTTTATATTGTTCAAAAATCTAAACAATCTGGGTTACGAGATTTTGTTTCGCAAAACTGTATCTGAAACCGTACATGCATGCTCGTAGTTGCTCAGTTGTGCCTATATATACGTTAATTAATACTTTAAGCTGAATCCATGAAGAACAATAAAACACTGACCTTGAGGCTCCAACTGTAATGCAGGAGTTCTGAACGAGTTCATTGGGGTTCCTGTGATTTCTTATGCTGCCATCTATCACAAATAAGTTGTTCTCTTTCCCTTGAACAGCTTCTTAGTTTTCATAAACGTAGAGAATTTTACTTTCTTCTGTTGACAAAGGTTTGGAAATTTCAAAGGGCATACCAATACTCATCAAATTGCCATGATATAACTTATAATATATGTACCTAATGAGGATATATGCGCATGGACATAAATCAGGGTTGGTCACTTGCTCGGGCACCGCATAGTGGTGTTTCTAATACTTTCGGAGTATACAGCATGCATTGAAAGGCGTGGTTTCCCTGTTTGAATAATTGATGAACAGTGGCATGATTCTCCCACCTGATTTGTTCTCTGCATCCAGCAGCTCAACTAGTCAGCTAGAACTGTCACAACATTTGCATTTCAGCTTCCCTGTCTTTATCAAATTAAGAAAGTTGCAGCCTTTGCCTGTACTAGGAATTCGACATCATATCTACGATTCAAATCCTCTCCCGAAAAGATCTAAAATAAATAGCGGCATAAAGGAGACAGACATCTTCTTTTGTGAGGGAGACTGAAAGTTGTCATGTTGACTCCTGAGGCTGAATCCTCCTCTGCATAATATTGCTTGATTCATAGTTAAGATGGGGAATTTCATAACCATCCAAAACTGGTAAGAACATAACAAATTCGTACCATTCTTGAGAGCCAATTTGCTCGTGGTTATGATGTCATCGTCTCTGATCCTCTTTGCTCCAATTAGGAGTAGGTGGTGGACAATAAGGCCAGGGAAGTTGCCAATGAGGACTAAGCCTCTGTTCATGTTCTTCTGTAGCGAAGGAGTCATTAGATGAAGCAAGCAAGATTGCTTCGTTTTTTCTCCAGCAACAGAAACTCTTTCGGCGCCGTCGTTGTTTGCTTGCCCGCCGCTTTTGTTCATCGACGTGATGGTTGAACTCAGCGGTGATTAGAGTAAACCAGTGCTGATAACGTGTTGTGAAATAGAATGTAACAAGAGAGATGTAAAATCGTGAATTAACCATTCTCATTGATCCAAAGGTCTCTATTTATATAGAGATTACAAGGGAGTTGTGAAGTCTCAACAATAGTGTAATACATGAATTCTCCTTCTAAATGACAGCAATAAAACAACTTCATGGCTCAGCAATAGGATGATTCATGGTGTTAATCATGCCCTTTCATGTCCTCCAATATGATCTTTCTGTCAGCAAATAAACTTGTGCCTTGTATCGTTTACAGCTTTCTTTGTTTGAGTTAGTTAGCTGAACGCCCAGTCTGTTAGTTTTCTGTTAGAGGCTGGGCGCTAGGAGGTCGGAGACGTGCTGGTTCACGTCGCGGCCGTAGCGCGCGGCACGAACGCGTCGTGCGGGATGGCGCACGAGCCTAGCGCGGTTGTGGCGCGCGCATGCAGGAGCTAGTAGACTAAGCCCTGCCTTTCATTTCCTTCAAGTTGTATTCAGTACAAATAAGAGAGAAACAGAACCAGAAAAGGCTGCTATGTTCGCAGCGCAAAACTACTGAGTCCACTGTTTTTCTTCCTCGTTGTTTTCCACCGAGGGAGCACATCGCCGGCAAGTTCCCGGCTCACATTTGGCCTCAGAGCTAATTCCATCCGGGGACCTGATGTCTGTGCGATCCGAGCCGCATGGCGGCAGGTCGCACACCCCACCCCAGCTCGTCGACGCCTTCGTCGCTCTCGCCTACGCGCGCGCGCGCGGCCGCCGTCCAGCCGAACTGATCATCGGGCGGACCATCAAGGAGGCCGGCGCCAGGCGCCACGATCCAGTACCCACATCCTCACCCGCACGAACTACAACAAGTGGGCCATGCTGATGCAAGTCAACATGGAGGCGCGGGTATCTGGTACGCGATCGAGCCGGGAGGAAAGACGACGTCATCGAGTACCGCGACGATCGCCTAGCGATGGCGGCCATCCTGCGCTCCGTCCCTGTCAGAGATGTTGAGCAGCCTCCGTGGCAAGCGCACGGTGCAAGCTGCGTGGGAGGCAGTGAAGGCCATCCGCGTTGGCGTCCAACGCGCGTTCGCGAGTCGAACGCCCAACAACTGCGCGCGAGTTCGCCACTCTGGCGTGGAAGGAGGGCGAGTCCGTGGAGGATTTTTCCGTCCGCATTAACGGCCTTGCCAACAACCTGCGCATCCTCGGCGACAACATTGCGGAGGTGGAGGTAGTACGTAAAATGTTGCAGATCGCCCCTGAGCACCTCTTGCATGTGGCGATCTCCATGGAAACGATGCTTGACCTCACCAAGACCCCCATCGAGGAGGTCACCGGCCGCCTTCGCGCTGTGGAGCTGCGGTGTAAGCCGCCTCCCGTCACTGACGGCCAGGGGCGACTCCTTCTCTGTGAGGAGGATTGGCTTGCCAAGCTGAAGAGCCGCGCTCAAGGAGAGGAAAAGGGCGGCGCCAGCAGCTCGAACTCCTCTGGCAAGAAGCGAGGCGGACGCGGTCGCGGCCGTGGACGCAACACCGTCGGCAACTCGAAGGGCTGCAAGTCTCCGGCAACGGGGAATTCGGCCAAGATCCCGCGGCCTGCAAGCGTTGCGGCCGCACAGGCCATTGGCCAAGGACTGCCGCAGCAAGCCCAAGGCCGAGGCCCACGTCGCGCAGGCAGAAGAAGAATCTGAGCCCGTGCTGCTGCTGGCAACAGCCACGCTCCTTTCTTCCCCAACGCTCGACACAAGCGCCGCCGCGCCGACACCTAGCGGCCGCTGCGCGTCGTTGAAGCCAAGGTCTTCGCGCAGCTCGATGGCGAGGTGGAGCACGATGACGCGGTGTGGTACCTCGACAGCGGCGCCACGAACCACATGTCCGGCTGCCGCAACGCTTTCATCGACATCGACAGGCAGATCCGCGGGTCCGTCCGATTCGGCGATGGATCCGAGGTCGCCATCGAGGGCTCCGGCACGGTGGTATTCCAGGGGAAGAATGGTGTGCACATGCCGCTCACCGGGGTGTACTTCATCCCGCGGCTCACCACCAACATCGTCAGTCTTGGCCAGCTCGACGAGGGAGACTGCGACGTCCACATCAAGAAGGGGGTGCTGCGCATCCGCGACGGACAGGACCGCCTGCTGGCGCGGGTGAAGCGGTCGGCGAACCGGCTCTACCTGCTCCGCGTCACCATTGCCCGACAGCTTATGTTCTGTAGATGTGTATAAGAGACAGGCTCTACCTGCTCCGCGTCACCATTGCCCGGCCGCTCTGCCTGGCCGCCCGCTGTACCGACGGCGCGTGGCTATGGCATGAGCGTTATGGTCATCTGCACTTCGACGCACTGTGGAAACTCGCCCAGCAGGAGATGGTGGAAGGGCTCCCGACGCTCGACCACGTTCATCAGCTTTGCGGCAACTGCGTCACCACGAAGCTCAAGAGAAGGCCGTTCCCGGAGCACGCCAAGCGCCGAGCAGAGGGTCCTTTGGATCTTGTCCATGGAGACCTCTGCGGTCCGATCTCGCCGCCAACACCGGGGGGTAAACGCTATTTTCTTCTCCTTGTGGATGACAGGAGTCGTTTCATGTGGTTGGTGCTCCTGAGCGCAAAGATCGACACACTCGCCGCAGTAAAGAAGTTCCAGGCGAAGGTGGAAGTCGAGACGGGCCGACGACTGCGCGTTCTTCGCACAGACCACGGGGGTGAGTTCACCTCCGTGGAGTTCGAGGAGTACTGTGCGGAGCGCGGCGTCAGTCGCCAGTTCTCGGCGCCGTACACCCCACAGCAGAACGGGGTGGTGGAGCGGAGGAACCAATCGGTGGTGACCATGGTGCGGAGCTGTCTCTTATACACATCTTTACCCCAT
>OAMR01000284.1:1543966-1556775 GCA_900205405.1 Echinochloa crus-galli
GCATTACATTTTCCCTGGTAGGAAAGCCTAGGAACCAATCAAATTCTAGTTTCGAAGTTACTAGTTTGGAGAACCAAAACTGCCCAGCAAAGTTACAGTTTGAGGCGCGTTTATTGCTTGTTCAAAAATCTAAACAATCTGGGTTACGAGATTTTGTTTCACAAAACTGTATCTGAAACCGTACATATGCATGCTCGTAGTTGCTCAGTTGTGCCTGTATATACGTTAATATTTTAAGCTAAATCCATGAAGAACAATAGAACACTAACCTTGAGGTTCCAACTGTAATGCAAGAGTTATGGGGTTCCTGTGATTTCTTATGCTGCCATCACAAACAAGTTGTTCACTTTGCCTTGAACAGCTTCTTAGTTTTCATAAACGTAGAGAATTTTACTTTCTTCTGTTGACAAAGGTTTGGAAATTTCAAAGGGCATACCAATACTCATCAAATTGCCATGATATAACTTATAATATATGTACCTAATGAGGATATATGCGCATGGACATAAATCAGGGTTGGTCACTTGCTCGGGCACCGCATAGTGGTGTTTCTAATACTTTCGGAGTATACAGCATGCATTGAAAGGCGTGGTTTCCCTGTTTGAATAATTGATGAACAGTGGCATGATTCTCCCACCTGATTTGTTCTCTGCATCCAGCAGCTCAACTAGTCAGCTAGAACTGTCACAACATTTGCATTTCAGCTTCCCTGTCTTTATCAAATTAAGAAAGTTGCAGCCTTTGCCTGTACTAGGAATTCGACATCATATCTACGATTCAAATCCTCTCCCGAAAAGATCTAAAATAAATAGCGGCATAAAGGAGACAGACATCTTCTTTTGTGAGGGAGACTGAAAGTTGTCATGTTGACTCCTGAGGCTGAATCCTCCTCTGCATAATATTGCTTGATTCATAGTTAAGATGGGGAATTTCATAACCATCCAAAACTGGTAAGAACATAACAAATTCGTACCATTCTTGAGAGCCAATTTGCTCGTGGTTATGATGTCATCGTCTCTGATCCTCTTTGCTCCAATTAGGAGTAGGTGGTGGACAATAAGGCCAGGGAAGTTGCCAATGAGGACTAAGCCTCTGTTCATGTTCTTCTGTAGCGAAGGAGTCATTAGATGAAGCAAGCAAGATTGCTTCGTTTTTTCTCCAGCAACAGAAACTCTTTCGGCGCCGTCGTTGTTTGCTTGCCCGCCGCTTTTGTTCATCGACGTGATGGTTGAACTCAGCGGTGATTAGAGTAAACCAGTGCTGATAACGTGTTGTGAAATAGAATGTAACAAGAGAGATGTAAAATCGTGAATTAACCATTCTCATTGATCCAAAGGTCTCTATTTATATAGAGATTACAAGGGAGTTGTGAAGTCTCAACAATAGTGTAATACATGAATTCTCCTTCTAAATGACAGCAATAAAACAACTTCATGGCTCAGCAATAGGATGATTCATGGTGTTAATCATGCCCTTTCATGTCCTCCAATATGATCTTTCTGTCAGCAAATAAACTTGTGCCTTGTATCGTTTACAGCTTTCTTTGTTTGAGTTAGTTAGCTGAACGCCCAGTCTGTTAGTTTTCTGTTAGAGGCTGGGCGCTAGGAGGTCGGAGACGTGCTGGTTCACGTCGCGGCCGTAGCGCGCGGCACGAACGCGTCGTGCGGGATGGCGCACGAGCCTAGCGCGGTTGTGGCGCGCGCATGCAGGAGCTAGTAGACTAAGCCCTGCCTTTCATTTCCTTCAAGTTGTATTCAGTACAAATAAGAGAGAAATAGAACCAGAAAAGGCTGCCATCGTTCGCAGCGCAAAACTACTGAGTCCACTGTTTTTCTTCCTCGTTGTTTTCCACCGAGGGAGCACATCGCCGGCAAGTTCCCGGCTCACACTTTCATGGCTCTTAACCATGACTGTTATCGAGGCCATTAATCATGGCTGCTGCATTAACAAAGTCAAATTAAGACCTTTGTAACAAAAGTCACACGTGTATATAATATACCCAATTAATCATCAATCTTATTTCACCCGATCGGGTTGTAGAGCTCACATTCTTCTCCCGCCAGTTCCGGATTCCCTTTGGCAATTGAAGTAGACGGCGGCAACCGGCAGGCCGAGGTTGTAGAGCTCAGCAAAGTCGCGGGTACTGAAGTTCTGCCGCCACCCTGGGGCGTAGACCGTCTGCCGGCCAAGCTGTTGGAAGAGAAGAAACACCAACCGGTGGATTCCGAGCACCGGCCGTGGGCTCTCATAGCATACAACCTCAGTCCCTGTGCATAAAAGTGTGAATGCTCAAAATAACAGGGACTGAAATCGATCTGAGTTAGATTGATCAAACACAATTTTTTTTCTGAGTGCATACCAAAAGCAACTCCTGTCGTCGCTGGGATATCAGTGACCAGCCTGCAATACCAGATCAATACTATCAGATCATTATCGAGGAATATAAGTCAAGTTGACGTTTTTCTGTCTAAACTGCAATTGATGTGTTTGCACTTTGAAGTGGACTCTCCCAGAAGCCAGGAAATCTATAATAGTACATGTGACAAAACATAATGCTAACAAGGTTCTTTCATAATGCTAAGAAGATTATTTCTTATTCTGCATATCATCATATATGTATAGATGATTTTGTAGATACAAATGCATTTTCAGGTTGGGATAGAGAAGATATTGATCCACTTATCAAAGAGTCTTGTGTTTCAGGTGATCAGTTTCGTTAGCTGAATTATTTGCCTCTTTGGAACAATTAGAAATCAAAATAGCTACTGGTGTCAAGACCAAAGGAAGCATGCATGGGATTATGTTAGTGCATTGAAGGTTTTGAGTTCGAAAAAATGAATAAATAATGTAGTCTGCTTTAATACATGTACTAATGAAAAAGAAAATTTGCAAAACTTGAAGCAATAAATTCTAAGAAAAGTTTACATCTCCCATTATTATACTGAATCTTGCCTCCTGTCCCCTGGAAATTTTAACTTTTCATCTGTGGCATGCCATAAAAGTGTTGTACGTAGTTTGTTTCCTATTTTCACTATCATTGGTCATCTATAGGTCAATTTTTATTAAAAATGAAAAAAAGAATCCCCCTATGAGACAGGCCTTCAGAAGGAGAAATGATCTGTTTTACAGATAGACTTATGTTGCAATTGACTAAATTACGCCGGGATGGCAAAAATGATCAAGTAAAAATATAATATAACTACTAGATTTAATGGCAAGATGAGGTCTCTCGTTAATAGCAGAAAAAGTCTAAGTAATAATTTCTTTAACAAATGTCCTCCCGTTAATACACAAATAAGTAACTCCAATCATTCACCTTTATTCTTATAGCTTATTGGTTTCCCCAATCAATTAAAAGAGAGAGAGAGAACTGAACCTGTAGTGTAACTCTTTTACTACCTTCTTCCATATATCTACTTTCTTGCATGGCTTTTAATTCTTTGGGATTTTATAAATAGAGAAGAAAGTATTTTCTCCTACTTCATGCAAAGTAAATTATCCAATAAGTTCCAGTGAGTATGATTAAATATTGATAATGTCAATGAATTATAATATTACTTATTGTCTGTGAGCCTCAATCTTGAGTTTTTAGTTTGATTTAAGAGTTTGATATTAGATTTGGATGCCTTGTGGAATATATGGTTTATGTTCATTTGCCTCTCAATGCTATGTATCTATGTAGGTGCGCATGTTTTCCTGAAAAGAAAAATAAATCCATGCACAATTTGATATCTCTACTCATGGTTTGGGCATTTCATTCAGACATTTCCAATAAAGAATCATCTATGGAGGACATCTTTAGATCATATACTTCATTTTATCTACAAATGGTACGGATATGGTATTATCTAAATTCACTTAATATTTTATTTGCAAAGGAATTTTAATTGAATGATTTTGGGAAACCTTGCACACAAGCTACGGAAATATTGACATTCGTGGAAGTTTAACTACGATTAGCCCAAAAGAAGTTAGAAACGAACAAGAGGTACCATATGAAATAATTTGCTAAAAATGCTATATCTCCAATGCAATGTCAATGCATGGTTATTATGATAGGCACTTTATTACTATGTGGCAATGACATGCATCCATATCTTCCGCAGTTCTATGCATGTACACCTTCGAAAATGCATAAACTAGCATTTCTTGTATAAAAGACATCCAGTGAAGAATATGTCAAATCAAATAGATGTTATTTGATATTTGCGTACATATGCATGTGACCAGGACAATTTGATAATGTCCTTTACATGGGATGTTAACAAATATACCATTGGATATATACATTTTAGTATGTTAGCCAGAGATCAAGTGCTATTAAGTTCAGTCCATGCATGACTTCACAAACAAAGGCTAGCACTAGATCACATATATTCTAAAATCAACATAATGGCACACACATGGGATTTCTTTTTTCTTTTTTGCACTCAAAGTGAAAAAAGGTTCTTCGGCTCCGTCTCCGACGCCGTCCTCGACCTCGCCATGGACTCCTCCGAGCAGACGGCGCATCAGCTCTGGACAACGATCCACAACCAGTTCCAGGCAAACAAGGCTCCGCGCGCCATCTACTTGAGTCACGAGTTCCACTCGATGACTCAAGGCGATGACTCCATCGACACCTACTGCCTGTCCTTTCAAGGGTGGAATTAAGAATGTCGAGGAGCTCAATTTTTGTTGTTGTTGTTGGATAGGAGTGTTAACGTTTGATCTTTGATACTTCTGTTCTGATGTCACTTTTTAGTGTATTCTTGAAATGTCTTCGTTTTGACTCAATGTCAAGGAAGTGTCTAATCAGTTAAGCACATAATCTTGGATTGTTGGGTGCAAATGGGTTTACCCAATCACTGTGGGAGTATCATATCTAGCACATATGACCAATTCACCATCCAACTTAATTTTTCAAGGAACTTATATTACATATGTAGCACATTGTAAGTAGGACATAATATAATATCCTCTGACTGATTGCCGGAAGTTTTATTTCACACATGTTGTGTCTGCACTGTGGTAGTGTGGTTATCTAACTTGAGTTTATTAGGGAAATGTATAGCTGATTATAGCTTACCATGTATAGCTGATAGGCTTGCCATGTATTAGGATTGACTAGGATTATTTCCTTGTAACACAAGCCACATTGGCTATATATATGAGAGGTCACCCCCCTGAGAGGTCACCCCCCTGATTTGGGTGTGGTGTTTCCCCCAATTACATTCTCTACATGGTATCACGAGTCTGGGTTATCTCCCTGATTCGGTTGCCTTCTCCTCCTCCTTTTCCGCTGCCCCCTCTCCTCCTCTGATCCAATCTGCCGGCGGCCATGTCAGGCACCGGCGGCTCCACCACGATGGCCCTGTCGCCACCAGCCGTCTCCGGGCCTGTCTTCACCATCCCCTACGCCACCATCAACGTGAAGACGCACGTGCCCATGACCCTGGAGATGAAGCAGTCCAACTTCTCCAAGTGGTCCTCTGCTTTCAAGGCCATGTGCGGCAAATTTGGCCTCCTGGCGCACATCGATGGCTCTCCCCCTCGCCCCGACGACGCTGCCTGGCTGCAGGCGGACTACTGCGTCCGCAGTTGGTTCTTCGGCTCCGTCTCCGACGCCGTCCTCGACCTCGCCATGGACTCCTCCGAGCAGACGGCGCATCAGCTCTGGACAACGATCCACAACCAGTTCCAGGCAAACAAGGCTCCGCGCGCCATCTACTTGAGTCACGAGTTCCACTCGATGACTCAAGGCGATGACTCCATCGACACCTACTGCCGTCGGATGAAGCTCGCCGCCGATGCTCTTCGCGATGTCGGTCACGAAGTCCCAGAGCCGACTCTGGTGCTCACCCTGATCAAAGGCCTGAACAAGAAGTACTCCGGCGTCGCTGACCAGATTGCCGCCTCGGCCGTCCTCACCCTTGCCGACGCGCGCAACCAGCTCAATCTGAAGGAGCTGCGCCTGTCGAACGAGGAGAAGGTCACGGCGGCCACTGCTCTGGTCGCCGCCTCCCCTGCCTGCACCAACTCCGCCTGCCGCTCGACCCCTTCGGGATTCAGCACCGGGCACCAGCAGCAGCAGCCGTCGCAGCCCGACAGCAAGAAGAAGTGGCAGAAGAAAGGCGGCGGCGGCGGCGGCAAGAAGCCCTACTACTACTACGGCGGCGGCGGCTCCTTCTACAGTGCTGGCGGCGCGCCCTTCCGGGGTCCGGCTCCCGCTGGCCCCTAGATGTGCATGTCTCCCTGGGCTGGGCCGCCGGGCGGGCAGGTCGGCCCAGGCTGGGGCGGCCAGGGGTGGCGCGCGCCCGGCCTCTTGGGCCCCGCCCCCCCAGGCCCACACCGCCTACGCGCCTCTGCAATTCTTCCAGCCGCAGCAGGCCCCGGCCCAGTCCCTATCTTGGGATCAGGCGGGCCTCATCGCGGCGTTGCAGCAGATGTCGATGCAAGGAGGCTCCCCATGGGTGGTGGATACCAGCGCCTCTGCTCATATGACGTCCAATGATGGTATACTGACCCACCGCCTCCCTCCATCTTCTTCTTCCATAATAGTATGCAATGGCACTTCTATACCAGTCACGTCTAGGGGTCACTCCACTATCTCCACCAGCACGTCTAATTTCACTCTTAAAAATATTCTTGTCGTCCCCTCCATTGTCCGAAACCTTCTCTCCGTTAGACAATTCACTCGCGATAATAATTGTTCATTTGAATTTGACGCTTTCGGTTTCTCTGTCAAGGACACTCGGATGGGTCGCGTGATTCTTCGCTGCAATAACGATGGAGATCTCTACACCTTGTCGGCAGCCGCACCCACCTCTGCTTCCAGTCTCCTGGCCGTGTCCGCTTCACTGTGGCACCAGCGCCTCGGCCACCCCGGTCCAGCAGCCCTCGCTAGTCTTAATAAAATTAGTTCCATCTCTTGTAATAAGATAGAACGCTGCATTTGCCACTCATGTCAGTTAGGCAAACATGTTTGCCTTCCTTTCGGTTCTTCTGTGTCACAAACTACTGCACCTTTTCAGTTATTACATTGTGATGTTTGGACTTCTCCAGTTACTAGTATCTCGGGTTTTTCCCATTATCTAGTAATTTTGGATGATTACACGCATTACTGCTGGACTTTCCCTCTCCGCTGCAAGTCTGACGTCCACCAACACTTGGTGGATTTCATCGCCTATGCACACACTCAGTTCAGCCTCCCTGTTCAATGCTTTCAGGCCGACAATGGCACTGAATTCGTCAACAATGCCACAGCAGCTCACTTTGCTTCTCGCGGCATTCTGCTTCGTCTATCGTGCCCCTACACCTCCGCTCAGAACGGCAAGGCTGAGCGGGTTCTTCGCACCCTCAATAACTCCATCCGCACTAAAGGTGGGCATTCGGTTAATACGGTTAAATCGGTTCGGTTAATTTGGTTATGAATAATTTCGGTTATAGAAAAAATGACCACCGAATTTGTAGTTGAAAAAACTTTAACCGACTTAAATCGGTTTCGGCTAAATCGGTTCGGTTAATCGGTTAATTCAGTTAACCGAAATATGTGCTATACCTCCACATGAAGTAATGCATTGGTACACTTGCGCATGGAAAAATCAGTTAATTCGGTTAATTTTTGTGTCTCATACATAACACATACACATATATTTGAGTAAGATTAGCTAATTCGGTTAAATTGGTTAATTCGGTTAATAGTACCTAAAAACCAAAAAAATCACATATCACTGAGTAACATAAAACCTTAACCGAACCGATAACTGAATTAACCGACTTTTTCGGTTAAATCGGTTCGGTTCGGTTCGGTTAATCGGTTTCGGTTTTTTTTGCCCACCCTGAATCCGCACCCTTCTCCTTCACGCCTCCATGCCACCCTCCTACTGGGCCGAGGCCCTAGCTGCCGCCTGTTACCTGCTTAACAGGAGCCCCTCCTAGGCGATTCGCTCCGAGGTCCCCTACACACGCCTCTTCGGCGCACCCCCGACCTATGATCACTTATGCGTTTTTGGTTGCCTGTGTTATCCCAACCTCCAGGCCACCTCTGCGCATAAGCTCGCTGCTCGGTCTACGACGTGTGTGTTCTTGGGTTACCCCGCCTCCCATAAGGGGTATCGTTGCCTCGATCTCTCGACTCGCCGCATTATCATCTCTCATCACGTAGTTTTTGACGAGTCCCAGTTTCCCTTCTCTGCCGTGGCACCGCCTTCACCCACCGCCTCCCTCGACTTTCTACTAGACGATGACGCGGTATTGGTACCTTGTTCTACTAACCATGCAGCTCCCGGCGCTACAACAGCAGCACCGCCGGTCACCAGCGCTGGTACTGACGGGCGTGGTCACGTGCCCCCGTAAGCACCACATGCTTCCTCAGGTTTGGGCGGGCATGGTCCAGTGCCCCCGCTAGGACCTGTGTCTCCGGCGGGTCGGCCCCTGCGCCCGGACCCCCTCCGGCGCCCCCAGCACCGCCGTTGCTGGTCTACTCTCGCCGACCTCAGATCGCCAGCGCCGCCTCCTACACCGCCAGTACCCTCCCCTGTGCCTGCACCACCGGAGCCCCCAGACCTATGACCCGCACACAGTCTGGCGTCATCCCGCGCGTACAGTACAAGGGGCTAGCCGCCATCGTGCCATCGCCAGTTCCGTCGAACTACCGCAGCGGGCTTGCCGACCTGAACTGGCGCACGGCCATGGCTGACGAGTTCCAGGCCCTGATCGACAACGGCACCTGGCGTATTGTCCCGCGACCGCCTGGTGCCAACGTCGTCTCCCGGGAAGTGAATCTTCAAGTATAAGTACCACTCCGACGGTACTCTTGCTCGGCACAAGGCGCGCTGGGTCATCCGCGGTTTCTCTCAGCAGCACGGCATCGACTACGACGAGACGTTCAGCCCGGTGGTCAAACCGGCGACCATCCGGGCTGTTCTTAGCATCGCCACCTCCCGCGCCTGGCCCATTCACCAGCTCGACGTGAAGAACGCTTTTCTTCACGGCCACCTCGACGAGACAGTCTACTGCCAGCAGCCGCCTGGCTTCGTCGACCCCGCTGCTCCTGACTACGTCTGCCACTTGCAGAAGTCCTTGTACGGACTCAAGCAGGCGTCGCGAGCGTGGTACCAGCGGTTCGCCACCTTCATTCGACAGCTCGGCTTCGTCGCCTCGGCCTCCGACACCTCCCTCTTTGTGCTCAAAGAGGGCGCGAGCACCGCCTACTTGCTCCTCTACGTCGACGACATCGTCCTCACCGCCTAGTCTTCGAGTTCGCCATGACTGACCTCGGCGATCTGCACCACTTCCTCGGCATCTCCGTCACGCACTCGTCTGACGGACTGTTCCTGTCCCAGCGACAGTACGCCGTGGACCTTCTCTAGCGCGCTGGCATGGCTGAGTGTCACTCCACGGCGACCCCTGTTGACACTCAGGCCAAGCTCTCGGCTTCAGACGGCGCCGCGTTGTCTCCCTCAGACAGCTCCGACTACAGGAGTCTGGTGGGTGCTCTTCAATACCTCACCCTGACTCGCCCCGACCTGGCGTATGCCGTCCAGCAGGTGTGCCTCTTCATGCATGACCCTCGCGAGCCTCATCTCGCTTTGGTCAAGCGCATTCTGCGCTACGTGAAGGGCACGCTCTCCTCCGGTCTCCACATCGGCACCGGATCCGTTGACAGCCTGACTGCCTACTCCGATGCCGACTGGGCAGGCTGTCCGGACTCCCGACGCTCGACCTCGGGCTTCTGCGTCTACCTCGGTGACAACCTGATTTCGTGGTCTTCGAAGCGACAGACCACGGTGTCTAGGTCCAGCGACGAGGCCGAGTACCGTGCGGTCGCTCACGTCGTCGTCGAGTGCTGTTGGCTCCGCCAGCTGCTTCAGGAGCTTCACGTTCCACTCGCTTCTGCCACCATTGTCTACTGTGACAACGTCAGTGCCGTCTACATGACGGCCAACCCTGTTCACCACCGGCGCACGAAGCACATCGAGATCGACATTCACTTCGTCCGCGAGAAGGTGGCGCTTGGACATGTCCGGGTTCTTCATGTTCCCTCCGCTCATCAGTTCGCTGACATCATGACCAAGGGCCTCCCAGTCCAGCTCTTCACAGAGTTTAGGTCCAGTCTTTGCGTCCGCCCTCCTCCCGCTGCGACTGCGGGCGGGTATTAGGAAATGTATAGCTGATTATAGCTTACCATGTATAGCTGATAGGCTTACCTTGTATTAGGATTGACTATGATTGTTTCCTTGTAACACAAGCCACATTGGCTATATATATGAACCCCCTGATTGGGTGTGGTGTTTTCCCCAATTACATTCTCTACACTTAGTTATTGAGAATCCTAAATACAGCGTTACTAGTTGTTGGGACATTGTGTTGTCTCGCCTTGTGAAAGCCAGAGCCGCAACCATTAGGTTATTCCATTTTATTCATAAATAGGATTTTGGAGTGGTGCAGCTAGCTGATAGTAGTTTTGATGATTGTCAAAATGTTAACTTCCAATGTAGTAACATATTTCAAGGATCAAAAGACTCGTTGTTTGTTGGTAGGATAAGAATCACAATAGTACTTACAAGATCTAAGAGTCCAGTCTCTCTGAGGGTGTGCGTGTTGCGTTCATAATAAGGTTGAGTTTGTGCGCGTGCATCGAGTATGTGCGAGTATATTCGTGTGTTGTAGTGTCTTCTTCATACAAAATTGATAAGGACCATGGCACTTGCAGCAGGGATGTTGCATATAAAAAAATGTGATTGAGCACTGTTATATTTGATTGTACATAACTTATCCTCTATCTTTATTAGAGATGAGACGATATTACTGACATACTGTTAAGTTACCAACAGAATAGTATCTATTTGTTCTATGAATATGTATATCCCTCATAAACATCTTCTTTTTATTTTGCGAAACCCTCAGAAATATTAATAACGACATAGTATACACTGAAATGTACATACTTGCCTGATCAAACAGACGAATGGATCGTTGGTGATACGTACTACTAGCTAGAGCACCGTACGAGGTGGATGTTGATATATGATCATGACACTGCTAGTACGTGTCGTGCAGTGTGCCATTTGCACGAAAGAGACGGGAACAAAGGACAAGATCACATGGGGGTGATCTTACCATGCAATGCAAGCAGCAGATGTACGTCTCTGCACAAAGGGATTAGATCAGGTTCTGCACAAACGAAGCTATTGGGTTTGCTCAGACGAGCGAGATCGAGCTTTATTAATTAATAAGGGTTTCTCTCTTACGGTTGGAATTAGCTAGGTACGTAGATCTCGGTGCGTGGGATAAGGTCAGTCTCAGTGCAAGGTTTTATGAGGTTTCATACACATTAAATAGGGTGCCAACTCAGCATTTTAGATGATGTGGCATGGAGTTAATGAGGAGAGAGATGAAATGGGTTTCATCTAGATGAAACTCTGTATGCACAGTTTCCAACGAGTCTGTGTCTTGCATGCATCGCCTAGGAAACATCAAAATAAAACTTTGCATTGTATGAACCATTTCATCTGTAAATTTATTTTCTCCTTACTTATGTGGCATTCTTGGAAACATAAAAATGAAATCTCGACTGGGACTAGCCTAATTGTGTTCTTCAGGTGTGCTAATTAATTTGGTTGATTGATGTGAGGGCATGCATGTATATATTATTGGCTGGATCGGGCGGGTGGGCGTGCGCGATCACGTACGTATTCACTAATTTGATGAGCGAAATTAACGGGCTGGGGATGGATCGATTACCAGTGCAAGTACTCCCTGAGGTTGGGATCGCTGGGGCTGGGCGCGTCGGGATCCACCATCACCTGATGGATGGATGGATGGATGGATGTAACGTACGGGAAAAAGAGCCGAAGCAATTACGTACAACACCACCATACGTACCAGTGTGTAGAAGGTGCGCATGTCTGGTCCGCCGACCTCGACGCGCGGCTGGTTGGCGACGCCGGAGGGTCGGAGGTCGCAGCCGTTGGAGATCGGAGGCCTGCCGGGGTAGGCGACGCGCAGCGGCACCCGGCGCACGAAGGGGTCCACGACGTCGCCGATGACGCGCCCCAGCACCAGCGGGTCCCCACGCTGCATGCCGCCGCCGCGGCCTCCTCCTCCTCCTCCTCCTCCTCGGGCTCCGGCCAATACGTATACGTACACCAGCCACAACAACAACCAGCTAGCGTGCTTCTACTTATAGAGGTAAGGTAGCTAGCTAGGCCTGGGCGTCGTAAGGACGGTACGGAGCTGAGCTGCAGCTGCTTGCTGGTGATGGCGTGCGGAGGCAGCAGTAGCGCGGTGGGCGGCAGATCGATGGGGCCCGGCCGGCCCGGTGCTGACTGGATCGGACATGCGCTCGGCAGCGGCGGGTGCATGGGGGCGCAGCGCAGAGGGAATCGATCGATCGGCCGGCGCGGCGAGGCGTCCATGCATCGGCGGCAAAAGGGACGACGACGCGGCCGGGGTTTGGAGGAAAAGAAAAGGCCAGGTATGTACGTACCTGAGTGGGTGCAGTGGCTGCCGGGCCGGGCCGGGCCGTGGGGTCAAATGGACCTGCTACTGCTACTGCTGTTTGCTCGGGATTCCTATACGGCGGCTTTCGGAAGTTATTTTGCTATGCTAGATTCCACTGCTTTAAGATTGGTGTAGACGTCGGGGGCCGTTCGATTCTCTCCGCTTCTTCTTCTCCCTCGCTCGCCCGCTTCTTCCTCGCCGTCGCTCGCCATGCGCCGCTATTCGGAGAAGGGCTGAGGAGGTCGGAGGTGGCGGGTTGTGGGCGGAGCGGCACGGCGGCGAGGTCGCCGCCGGCCGTGGTGGAGGCGACGGAGGTTAGGGTT
>OAMR01000284.1:1557089-1568076 GCA_900205405.1 Echinochloa crus-galli
GCGGCGGAGTCGGTGTGGCGGGGGCGGACGGTGAGAGGGAGGCGCGGCGGCGGCAGCCGCCGGCCTAGGCGGCGGAGGCGGGGGCGGGGGCAGCGGTCGGACAGAGGAAGAAGATCGAAACCGGACGAAGAAAAAAGAAGAGGAGGTCGCGTTGATGGACCTAGGCCCTAAGCCACCTCTCCTATCTAGCTTCCACAAGCCAGATAGGAGCCCCCGCTGTTTGCTAGCTCGGCTGATTGCAAAGCAAGGAGGACGACAAACAATACGTACTCGCTACTCCCCCACGTCCGAATTGAAAGGCCATTGTCCCTATGATCCATCATTCTACTCTGCTTAATAGTACTAGCTTAGTACTACTGCCACTGTTACTACTGTTCCATTGAGATCATTCTGTCGATGGAAGAGTTTCATTAGTTCCCTGCCACCACCATATGGTCGTCGTCTATATGAATTTGGATGCCTCTTTGTCACCTACTCCGTACTGTCGTACTATAGCTACCACAGTAGGATAGGAACATAGGATAGGAAAAACATAGGAATATGAAAAATGTAGGAATTGAAGTACTATGATTGTCCAATCCTATAGGAATGAAAACATAGGAAAAAGTGATAGGATGCCCTTTGGTAGAACCATAGGGAAAACAAAGGAATTTGATACATCCAATTTGAATTTAAACAAGTAGCCGTTGAGCATTCACAGTAACAAGCTAGCAGTTGCAAAATATATGTACATGTTCTGATGAACCTGTGGAGCCTTCCTTTCCTCTGCATTCTGCAAGACCCAATACAACTAGCTTTGGGCTGTAAATTTAGGATCCATAATGACTCTAGGGTACAGCTGGCTGTGTTCACTTACTAAAAAGAGGGGTAAAAATTTGGTCGAAAAGTCACATCGGACACTGTAGCGTACTGTAGCACTTTTCGTTTGTTTGTGGTGAACATTGTCCTACCATGACCTAACTATCTTAGGCTCAAAAGATTCGTCTCGTCGTGTACATTAAAATTATGTACTTAGTTTTTTATTTAACCACGTTTAGTGTTCCACGCATGAGGAGAGAGATTTGATGTGATAGGTGAACAGTTAATTTTGGGGAGAGAATTTTTCCTTTTCAAGCGAAGGCCTAGTGGAAACGTCACGTCCGCTCTGCGCCTGCACGAAGCTGTTGTCTGGGCGCGTGAAGAGACTTTGCTTTGCTTTGGAATTGGAGGCCACATCAGATCAGTTGGACGCGACCGCAGTGCATTGCGTGCATTGCATGTACCTGCGCGTCAAGCTGTCTGCACTAGCAATTAGGTACGCGATCCCATACGGTAAATGCCACCGCATCCTAATTTACTGTAAATGCGCCTGCAGCGAGGGCACGGTAAAAACGTCGGTAAAATACTGCGCGTCCTCCCGCACGCCAAATCTAAGGGTGGTAGCGGGCTAGCGGGACGTGCCACATCGATGCGGGGACCCACGCACCACGTGCCTCCCAACTATCCAAGGACGAGATCCTCCGGTGCCGGCCAGACGAGATCGACCGGTGCTGGAGGGAGAAGGGGGAAGAAGGCGCGCCGTTGCCGTCGCCTCGCCCCGCCGCCACTGCAGCCCGGCGCCACCGCCTCGCACTCCGCTCGACCGCACACACCTACCCACCGCAGCCTCGCTCTCCGCCCGACCGCACTACTAATTTGTACTCGATTACTTGTTTCAAGAATGCACTACTAATTTGAGTTATTAAACTGTGGTGGTGTAGCTCATCTGCTGTTGCCAGACAAGAATCTAAAGACAAATGGATAAGCCTTTCGTTCTTTGGTTCACTTCAAGAAAATTCGGTTGTGCTGGTGCAGACTAACTATGCATGGCCTACTTGTCATAATCATCCTGAAATTTTCTTCATGTACGACAACTACTTGAAATTCAATATCAGGAGCTTCTAGATGTAAATTTGAATATTTGAATTCGAATTGGCGAAGAGAGGTCGGATCGTGGGAAGTTTGAACAGACAGTAACTACAATACATTTTCCCTGGTAGGAAGCCTAGGAACCAATCAAATTCTAGTTTCTAAGTTACTAGTTTGGAGAACCAAAACTGCCCAGCGAAGTTAAATTTGACGCGTATTTGTTGTTAAAAAATCTAAACAATCTGGGTTACGAGATTTTGTTTCGCAAAACTGTATCTGATCGAAACCGTGCATATATACACGTTAATACTATAAGCTGAATCCATGAAGAACAATAGAACACTGACCTTGAGGTTCGAACTGTTAATGCAGGAGTTCTGAACGAGTTCATTGGGGTTCCTGTGATTTCTTATGCTGCCATCACAAACAAGTTGTTCACTTTTTGCCTTGAACAGCTTCTTAGTTTTCGTAAAGCCTAGCGAAGGTTTGGAACTTTCAAAGGGCATATCAGTACTCATCAAATTGCCATGATATAACTTATAATATATGTACTTAATGAGGATATATGCTCATGGACATAAATCAGGGTTGCTCACTTGCTCGGGCACCGCATAGTAGTTTTATAATTATTTAATATTTTCCGAGTATACAGCATGCACGGAAAGGTGGTTTCCCTGTTTGAATAATTGATGAACAGTGGCATAATTCTCCCACCTGATTTGTTCTCTGCATCCAGCAGCTCAACTAGTCAGCTAGAATTGTCACGGCATTTGCATTTCAGGTTCCCTGTCTTTATCAAATTAAGCAAGTTGCAGCCTTTGCCTGTACTAGGAATGCGACATCATGGGCTTGTTTAGATGCAAACTTGGGAGGGTGAATTTGGGAGGTAGATGTCACTTCGTAATCATTGCGTCACTGTAGCATTTTCGTTTGTATGTGCTAAAAATTGTTCAAAAATTGATTAATTAGGCTCAAAATTTTCGTCTCGCATAGTACAACAAAAATGTGCAATTAGTTTTTTATTTCATCTACATTTAGTACTCCATGCATGTTATGACATTTTGATGTGATGGGGAATCTTCTTTTTGCATAGTGTATTTGGGAGTTGCTTTTTGGAAACTTTTGGGAACAAAACAAGGCCCATATCTACGATTCAAATCCTCTCCCGAAAAAAATCTACAATAAATAGCGGCATAAAGGAGACATACATCTTCTTTTGTGAGGGAGACTGAAAGTTGTCATGTTGACTCCTGAGGCTGAATCCTCCTCTGCATAATATTGCTTGATTTATAGTTATACCCAAGCCAATCTGCCAGAACTATCAAATGTACCACTACTCCCAAATGTAAACAAAGTAAATGCCAGCATAATGATAAACTAATTAGAGAATATATAGTCCATCTTGCAGCTCTTTTTCTCCATGTTGTCACACGTGTATTTTTTTTCAATTAAGCATTTAAGCATCAATCTTATTTCACCCGATCGGGTTGTAGAGCTCACATTCTTCTCCCACCAGTTCCGGATTCCCTTTGGCAATTGAAGTAGACGGCGGCAACCGGCAGGCCGAGGTTGTAGAGCTCAGCAAAGTCGCGGGTGCTGAAGTTCTGCCTCCACCCTGGGGCGTAGACCGTCTGCCGGCCGAGCTGTTGGAAGAGCAGAAACACCAACCGGTGGATTCCGAGCTCCGGCTGTGGGCTCTCATAGCATGCAACCTCAGTCCCTGTGCATAAAAGTGTGAATGCTCAAAATAACAGGGACTGAAATCGATCTGAGTTAGATTGATCTGAGTGTGCATACCAAAAGAAACTCTTGTCGTCGCTGGGATATCAGTGACCAGCCTGCAATACCAGACCAATATATACTATCAGATCATGATCGGGAATCAAAGTCAAGCAAGCTGACGTTTTTCTTTCTAGACGGCAGTTGATGCGGTTGCACTTTGAAGTGGACTGTCCCAGAAGCCAGGAAATCTGTAGTAGTACATGTGAAAAAGAAAAACATAATGCTAACAAGGTTCTTTCTTATTTTGAATATCATGTATGGATGGTTTTATAGTTACAAATGCATTTGCAGGTTGTGATAGAGAAGATATTGATCCACGTACTTATTATCAAAGAAGTCTTGTGTTTCAGGTGATCAGTTTCGTTAGCTGAAGTATTTGCCTCTTTGTCTCGAACAATTAGAAATCAAAATAGCTAGTGAATTTAAGACCAAAGGAAGCATGCATGGGGTATCTTGAAATTATGTTAGTGCATTGCAGGTTTTGAGTTTGAAAAAAAATAAATAAATAATGTAGTCTGCTTCAATACCTGGTACTAAAGAAAAAGAAAAGTTTGCAAAACTTGAAGCAAAAAATCTAGAAAGGTTTATATTTCCCATTAATAGGTACAATCTTGCCTCCTTCCCCTGGAAATTAAATTTCCACTTTTCATCTGTGATATGCCATTAAAGTGTTGTACGTAGTTCATTTCCTTTTTTCACTATCATTATTGGTCATCGATCTATAGGTCAAAGTTTATGAAAAATGAAAAAGAATCCACCTATGAGACAGGCCTTTAGAAGGAGAAATGTTCCATTTGTTTAGCTATAGGTTTACGTCGCATTTGATGGAATTAGGTCAGGATGGAAAAAAAACGATCAAGTAAAAATATAAATACTAGAGTTAATGACAAGATGAGGTCTCTCCTTAATAGCAGAAAAATTCTAAGTAATTATTTTTTTAACAAATGTCCTCCAGTTAATACACAAATAAGTAATCCTATCATTTCCCGTTATTCTTATAGCTTATTGGTTTCATCTATGTAGATGCTCATCATGTTTTCCTGAAAAGAAAAATGAACCCATGCACAATTTGATGTCGCTACTCATGGTTTGCCTTCTTGAGGTGTGTTAATTTGGTTGATCGATGTGAGAGCATGCATGTATAGTAGTATATATTATTGGGTCGATCGATATGGGTCTTGTTTAGATATCGAATTTGGGAGGTTGAATTTAGGAGTAAGATGTCACTTCGTAATCATTGCGACACTGTAGCATTTCGTTTGTATGTGCGAAAAATTGTCCAAAAATTGATTAATTAGGCTCAAAATGTTCGTCTCGCAGAGTACAACAAGACTGTGCAATTAGTTTTTGATTTCATCTACATTTAATACTACATGCATGTTATGACATTTTGATGTGACGGGGAATCTTCTTTTTCATAGGGAGTACTGTTTTGGGATCTAAACAAGGCCATGATCGGGCGGTGGGCGTGCACGATCACGCACGTACGTATATTTATTAATTTGATGAGCGATGAATTAAACGGGCCGGGCCGGGCCGGGCCGGGGAGGGGATGGATCGATTACCAGTGCAAGTACTCCCTGAGGTTGGGATCGCTGGGGCTGGGCGCGTCCGGATCCACCATCACCTGATGGATCGATTTATGCAAATCATATGAACTAATTGGATGTGCTTGGAATAATGGAGTACATGTACTAGTAACTACTGTATATATCAGCAGCAATTAATTAATTAAGCTAGTGTAATACGTACGTACCAGTGTGTAGAAGGTGCGCATGTCTGGTCCTCCGACCTCGACGCGCGGCTGCTCGGCGATGGCGGAGGGCCGGAGCTCGCAGCCGTTGGAGATCTCCCTGGCGGTGTAGGCGACGCGCAGCGGCACCCGGCGCACGAAGGGGTCCACGACGTCGCCGATGACGCGCCCCACCACCAGCGGGTCCCCACGCTGCATGCCGCCGCCGCCGCCGCCGCCGCCGCCTCTGCTGCTGCTGCTACCTCCTCCTCGGCTCGTCCTCGGCGTCGTCGTCGACACCTCCTCCTCCTCCAGTCAAGCCACAAGCAGCAAGCAGTAGAGATAATAATGGATGTCGCAGGCCTCGCGCGCGCCGCCGAGCACGTCGTCGTTGCACCACCGTACCACAACAACCAGCTAGCTTGCTTCCACTTATAGAGCCGGCCGGAAAGCTCTCTCTCCCTCTCTCGGACTCTCGCTATACTACTCGATCCTAGCTAGTAGGTGTAGGTAGCTAGCTAGCTAGGCGGCTAGGCGTCGTCGTAAGGACGGAGCTGCTTGCTGGTGATCGATGGCGTACGTGCGGAGGCAGCAGTAGTCAAGATCGAGCGCGGCGCGGGTGGAGGGGCGGCAGATGGGGCCCGGCCCGGGCGGTGCTGTGCTGACTGGATCGATCGGACATGCGCTAGCTAGCTGTCGATCAAAGTCCACCACGTACGTTATATAATCATCATCAAATTAAGCCTCTAGATAGGCTACTCTCTGGAGTACCTTATTATTAGCGCGCTCCCCCACGTCCGAATTGAAAGACCATTGTCCCTATCATGCACCCTATGACGATGATCCATCTTTCTACTCTTAATACTTGTACTACTACTGTTTCATTGAGCTCATCGAAGACGACTGGATCCAAGACTTAGAAACCAACCAGCAATCGATCCATCGGAGTTTCATTCCCTGCCACCATATATGGTCGCCGTCTATACGAATTTGACTGGTCGATCTGGATGCCTCTTTCTCACCTACTGTAGTCAGTTAGCTAGCTACCACAGTAAAAAAAAGGAAGGCTTTGCTTTGCTGTTTACCTGAGCTGACCTGAGCTGAGTGAGGTACGTGAAGTAGAAACAAGAGGGACGCCTTGCCTGCTTTCTCTGCTAGGACTGCTGATGGGTGACGAGACAGCGGATTGGTGGGTGCATGGCAACGAAAGGAAGAGGAAGATAGGCAGGCCCCAGCTCCGGCAGGAGTAGAGATCAGAGATTGAGAGATCAGAGATTGCGAGAGGTCGGTCCTTTTTGTCACCCACACGTAACAGTACCTCTCCGCCCCCATCATGTCACCCCTGCTCTGTCGAGTTCCCATTGGCTGCCCGCCGGACTTTACTGCTGCTTTAGTTTCTCTCTCCCCCGTCCACACCACAAATTACCCCGTGGTTTTCATCCCGCCGCGGTAATAACAAAACCAAACGCCTTGCTTCTGGGCTCCCACGCGCCCAGGACATCGACGCGTCCTGGCCGTTTACCCGCACAGTGAAAAAGAAGCACCCCCGGTTGACGTGTCGATCCTCTGCGAGTCTGCCGAGCTCCCGGGGCAGGCTTCCAGCATAATTCCAGCATAACTCATTCAATCCATTCGTCTAAGCAGATAAGATGATGCCACGCAGAACTCTTATCAACCTTACCCTCTCTTGTCTAGTCTAATGGAGTAAACTGTTCATTCACCTACCCTCTCAATGCAAGCTTTATGAACATACAGTACCTTCAAACTAGTGGTGTTTTCTATTTACCCCAGTTTTGCTTCAAGTGGCCGGCCGGGGGCCACACGTACTATTGGTTAATTAGCGCGCTTAAATAGGGTATGGTGAACCTGAAGAGCACATTCAACATGGAAAAAATCTTGAAACTTGCAGACGAACTTAAATTTGATAGGAGCACTCACAGGTTAGTACAAGTTTCCTGGCCTTTCATTGGTCCTATCAGAATCTCAACAGTGAAAATAAACGTGCAGCAGATCGATGTGAGGGGCTGGCTAGTACGTGGCCACGTTACACGTACGCCGAGCGGAGAAACAGAACCACTCGTGCAGTTCCAGTGCATGCACAACCCTGAACTTTACATAGTGGAAACGTCACGTCCGCCCTGCGCCTGCACGCTCAAGCTGTTCTCTGCGCCTTCCGGTCGGTCAGAACTCAGAAGAGACTTTGCTTTCTGCTTTGATTTGGAATTGGAGGCCACATCAGATCAGAAGGAAGCGACCGCAGTGCATCGCGTGCGTGTACCCTGCGCGTCAGACGTGTCGTGTGCAGGCCGGTGGCACGGGCAGCTCTTTGGGCAAGAGAACAAGAGAGACTGGCTCGCCACTCCAACTGTCATATTCAGTGGTATATATGTTTGACAGTAAAGGTTTTACTAATTTTTTGTTAAAAAACAGACGTGTCGATCCGATCGAGAAATCCGTGCAAACCAAAGGAGATCGAAGGTCGACGAGCACCAAGAACGCCAAGTATATGCATGCAAGCTAAGGCGCTAATGCGCCAGCGCAGCTCCTAAGACGTGCAGCTAATGTTGCTGATCCGGACACCACACCACCAGCTTCATCGGAACAGCTCCCTTCTCATCTACGGAGTAGGTTATTGCTGGGGCTCTGCGACATGCTGCTGCCGTTCAGCTGCCCTGACGACGCAGCTATCAGCCCTGATCGATCACACGTATTGCAACTGATTGATTCTTCTTCGATCCGCTTGGTATGTTTAATTTTGACATCGGCGTGGGCTTAGCTCTACTTGCTTACCATTTAACAACGGAGGTTGAATTCCGGCTGGAACAGGACGCCCACGAAATACCAGGATCTGCAGGTCCAGTTTTTATTTATTTCAGCACGCGCTATTACATGCGGTGAGAGGATTCTACACATTCTGGCAGAAGGTTCTCTCTGAATACTGAGTAGCTGCGTTTTACCTACCTGCTCCATTTTCTCTCCGGATTCATCCATGCCGACAAATTTGACACCGGCCAGCGCTCTCGAGTTCGGCCACCATCATGTCAGGATTCACCTAGAGATTGACAGGTTACAGAACCAGAACGATACTTATTGGGTAACCGTGAGGTGGTTAGTATGTATGCACCATGTCATATACATACCCGTGTATGTTATCTTACCTCGTTCGTATCCGCGTTCATCCACGTACTTCGAACCACCATAGCTGCTCAAGCATACATATACACAAAAGAAAAGGGAGGAAAATATAAATTATGTCCCACTTAATTACAGCGCAGAGAGAAGCTAATTTGCAGAAAGCATTTCCCTTGATAGCCAAATAGCCAATACTTACAGTGTTTAGCAGTTTTACAGTCCGTTGTTCTGAAGAAAGTCGTTCTCGATCCTACGCACATCTGCATCCTTGAGCCCTTCAGTACACATTCAGAGAGTGCCATCACGAAAGCAACATGGGGAGCATGCAAGTCCACAGAGATGCTACAGATACAGTGTTACCTCAGGCGATCGGATCAGACAAGGATATCTCGTGCCAGCGTCAAACTCCGCACTGTTTGCGTCCTTCTTGCCAAGAACAGACCGCGCAAACGCTATGATCGCGACCTGTATCCCCAGGCCTATGCCTAGGCACGGAACATTATTTTCTCTGGCATACTTAGCAGAAAGAATCTTGCCTCTTCAACTCCTCCATGATCAAAGTTCAAAGCCCTCCTGTAACCAGGACTCCATCTGCACTCTGAGAAAATTTGGTGTGCATTAGTCTGGGACCCAATTGACCGCAAGTCTGTTCTGGCACGCAACTGATGCATGAAGCTAAGCAAAGCCTGAAGAAAAAGAATATATCTTGATCGATGAATAATGATTATTTTGCCCACAGAAGAATTGTATAATGACTTCTGTGAGATATGAGACTTAGAAGTACTACGTCACTACTAGAATCAGTCAATGTCAAGGAGGGTCTTATCCAGTATCTGAAGAGACCTGATGAGTCTAAGCATGTTCTAAGATAAGGTGAAAGAGACACTGCTCAAGAGACTACTTGCCAAGTTGGCCATTCACCTCGAGGATGGAGTGGTATGCATTGGAAACATTGGTGTATTTCCCAACTACTGCTATTCTGACCTGCAAAAATTAGTTCTCTAATCAAATCGGGAAGAAAGAGATAAACATGACATGTATGGTGTGATAAACTGAAGGTTGACAAAAGTACTACGAGATATGGAAGATAGAGTGGATTGGATCATACAGGAACATGCAATTGGTCACATGTGTTCATCCAATCATCCAACTTAAGTTCCACAGTTAAGCTGCATAATGCAAATGGGGAACGAGAACTTTGTCAACTTAGGAGGGAGTACAGAGAGGAAACAGAACAGAACAGATTGATGAAATTGAGTTTTGTTCCAGAGAATTTGAACAACTAACCTTGCAAGTCCAAGGACCCCCAAAATTGCTTCATGACCCTTCTGATCCTGACAGCAGAAATGGGGATTAGTTTCTCAGCGATGCATGTATGAAGATTACTATTTCATCAGATTTGGTACAGGGCATATGGAAGGTAGAACATACTATTAGAAGCGCGGGGACGTGCCAAATATTTGGAACATTGCTTAGACTAACAATGTAATCGACCTGGACAAATAGTTTGATGGATCATAACAAAACACAGATAAAAATATGAACTCAGAAGCTTCAGGTTCTCATACAGGAACATGGCAAAACTGGGAAAGCTTCTCTTTGACATTTTTATTCAGGAGTAAAATACACGGGCGCTACATGAACTTGGCAGCAGGTGTCATCTAGGTCCCTCTACTCCCAAAATGCACATCTACCTACATAAACTTGGCAGCATGTGTCATCTAGGTCCTAACGGGCACCGCCCAGACCCGTGTGCCTACGTGGCCTCCGCGTGGGCCGAAAGCTGGCCGGTCCAGTCCAACTTTTCCCCTCCAACTTTTTCTCTGGCCCACATCTGCCCCTTCAACTCATTCTCCCAGCTCAACTCCCCACCTTCTTCCTTCTCCAGCTCCCGCTCCCACTCCGGCGCCAGCGCCACCTCCACCTCCCACAGCGCCACGTGTGCCCGGATGGACGCGTCTGTGGCGCGCCCCACCGCGGCCGCCGCCCACCCGTGGCCGTGCGCCAGCAGCTCCGGCGCGCCCACCGGTCAGGACGCCGAGATCCTCCCCACCATCGCCGTCGTCGTCGCCGACGCCAATATCCCGTGCGTCGTCCTCTCCTTCTTCCCGCTCGACGGTGCCGCAGCGGTGCAGAACACGCCAGCGATGGCCCTCCTCTTCAGGAATGTGTTCCCCTGGACTGCATCGTGGCGCGGGAGGAAGGGGCCCCTCGACGCGAGGAGCGGGGAGTGGAGCACGAGCTTGGTGACGGAGGTGGAGAGGGGGAGGGAGGCGCCTCGCAGGCGCAGGCGCGGGAGCGGGAGAGGAAGGCCAGCGCGGGGAGGGAACGCGACGGGCCTGGCGTGGAGGATGGCGAGCGACTCCATGGATGTCGTGGACGGTGGCGCGGGTGATGGCGTCGCGGGCGGCGGGGTCGGCGCGGAGAGCTGGCGCGCGAGGACGGCGTGGTAGC